>AYJT01021411.1:0-22247 GCA_001278415.1 Ocimum tenuiflorum | reverse complement strand
TGGGAAAGATGTACACGGTAGTAGAGTGTTGGCAAACATGCATCATTTCTTTTTTTGTCTCTGCTCTCACTAGGTGGCCAATATCCATCATGCCTTCCACATTTCAAATTCTAATAAAATATATACACATGATATATATATATATAGATATAGTGAGGATCGCATTTACATGAGAACACCTTTTAGTATGAGATATGAGAACAAATCTGTACCATCAGATCATTTAAACGCGCGGCCGAGATTTATTCGCGCATTGAATATAATCGGTTGCATATGGTAGATGTAATAGTTGCATATAGAGTTATTTTTATCAAATCGTCATCAGTTGCATATGGAAGGCGAGTATTTGCATATGACAGGTGTAGTAGTTGCATATATGCGAAATTCTAATAATAACTCAAATCTTTGTATATGCAATTGCATATCTCGCTGGGGGTGAGTTCATATAAGTCGCACGATCAAAGCATCTAACGGTTTATATTTGCTCTCATTTCTCATGATATTTGGTGTTCTCATATGAATACATCCGGATAAAGTGATATTCGAATATTTTTTTAGCTGTCAGATGATAAAAGTAAGAATTATAACTATCAAATTTAATGATCTAATGGCAGTGATTTCCCTTAATAAGACGTGCGCATAATATGATAAAAAGATAGTAGATAGAAAATAAGAATGAATGCGAGACACAAGATTAAATGAGATATACAGTTGAAATTTTTTCTTCTTAGTTTTTTAATGCTTATTTGTGTTGTAAAAATATTTGTTACTTTTCAAACATTATTTACAAAACAAACAAGTACTAAAATTAAAAATGAAAAGATCTCGATCGTATAACTTATTTGATCATATGATTCAAATTCCTTCCTATTATTTAGGGGATAATTTTTTTGATAGGATGCTCTGTATGTGTGTGTAATGGATTAAATATCAATTAATGTATAAAACAATAAATGATCTTTTACTATCAATTTTGGCAAGGTTAAAATTTATTTTTTAAAAATAAATAGTTCAAGCCCTTACAGTGTCTTTAATTGTATTAAAATATTTTTAAGTTAAAATGAGATGTTTAATCATGTTTTTAGTTCCACTGAACTTTTTTTGGTTAGATCGAAATAAATTTTCAGTCTTAATTGTCAAAATTTTAACTCAATAGTTGTGAATTTTTCTTTAATAAAAACATTGTATTTATATTTTAAATTTTTTAACACTACAATAAAAAATTACTTGTAGTGATGATACTGTTGGTAACAATTAAAATGTGTGGCTAAAACGCCCCTTTAATGACAATAATTCCTCTCATTGCCAAAATTAAAATATAAATTGTGCAATCTTATACTATGTCAGTATTTAATTCGATAATCCAGAAAAAAAAATATGGCTAAAAATAATATCAATAGCTCCAATAGTTTATTTAGTCACAACTCACAAAAAGTACAATTTATGATAATCTTGTTGTTGTGGTTGGATATTTCGTGAACAAAATAAGATCGGAATTTTTCGTAAGAAAATAACAAATGTGAGAATAACTTGTTGAGAAATTAGTTGTAATATGCTTTTTGCTTGATGAATATTCAAGGGGGTATGGAGATGGGATATTTATACATTAATTACAGTTTTTCACTACTCTATTGTGCACAATAAATGCATTTAAAGGCGTGCGTTGAACCTTGAATGTGTAAGAAGTAGCCATTGGTAACCACTGTCCCACGTTTTCCGTGATTGCGCTGGTCTCTTCGAAGCCAAGGTCTAAATGATATCGGACTCAATCCCTTTGATTCAGACTGAAAACTTTGGGTTTAACCCTACTCTATTGATTCCAAGGACGTTGGACTTCGAGCTCTAACTCCCTCAATCGGGGTTGACCACTTCGAGTTTTGTCATGCAGTGGGTCTTGGGTCCTAATAGAGCTTTCTGACAAATGTAAGCCTGCTTATTTATGGTTTGATCAATCAATGACTTGCGTTTGGATCTATGAATATTGTGTAATTGGGTTGTGTTGAATTCGACCCCCAACATTTGTATACTATCAATATTTGTAGTTACTAAAATTATAAGTGAATAATTTATTGATGCGACAATAATTTTATGACTAAAAATACATCTACGGCAGCAAATAACTCTAGCCACTATATGATGTGTGAATTGCAATTAATATAAGCTATTATAATCATTATAAATACCTTTTAATAGCCACATAATCCATATATTTACCAACATTTGTGCTCGTAACGATATATAGATAATAGTTACTTGGGCTAATAAAATCGGAGTCCTTCTAAAATTCGATGTATAGATAATAATTTATATGTATTAAACTTATTTCAATTATATCGATGAATCAAATAAAATATATTTCACTTGATATTTTTATAAAATCTTAACTTAGAGTTAATTTTACAAGTTTGATGTAGATTTGATCCAAACCAATTAGTTACATAATAGTTTTTATTAGATTTTCAATTTTTAGTTATAATCGAACTTGATTAATTTATAATTAGAATTCGTGATTTTATTTTAAGATTCACATTATTGTCAAAATGTTTATTACAGTATGTTATGTTATAATTAATTCTGTTTTCATAAAAACTACCGTAAAAAGAGTTTCATAATAACTCATAATGGATTGAAATTACAGGGTTTTGCACTTTCACAAACAGGCTCAACAATACAAGGCCCATTTTCCGCAAATAGGGCTGATAAACAAAATAATTCTAAATAAACGGCATAATATAAATGAGTTAATCGTATCGAAAAACAAATAATTAATCAACAATAAAATAATTTCATTTGTTTTGAACACTAAATAATTACTTTACTTTATATCAATTCACTCAATCAGTACTGCGAAATAAATAATTAAAAAGAAAACCTATATATGCTTTATGCATTATATGCTAATATTGTAGGTCATATCCCCAATACATATCATACAATGGTATAATGGTTTCAAGACTTTAAAGTAGTCACTTTTAGACTTTTAATCACCATATATAGCTCCTAGTGAATCTAATTATTCCCTCTTGATTGTATTTGTTTTATTTTACCATTATCGGTTTTTTTTTTTTTTGATATATTGCTATTGATGATATGGTTGAGTACGAAACACGAAGATATACTATCTGGTTTAATTATAAAAAAATAAAATAACCTGAAAATGTTAATATTAATCATGTGGTTACATATTTCTTGTTTTCTTTTTATTGCGACGTTGCTTCAAGAACGCTACTTCTTGTCTTCTTGCTATGGACTTTCAATTTGGAAGTCTTTGTTTATCGCAATCCTTATTGAGCTCAATAGTCTCTATCTAACTTTGTCCGCTCCTCATCCAACTCGAGAGTTTGCTTTTAACTTAACTCGATCTTCATCCAACTCGGGAGTATTTCAAATTAGTACCTTTGTGTGCTTATACGTAGCTTTGACTTTAACCTCGCTTTCAAGCTCGAAATTTCATGTGCTTCGGCCCATGCTTCACCCCCAAAATCAAATCTCGGCCTAACTCTCCTACTTCCTCTTTTCAAAATATCAAATTAGCCATCAACAATCGTCCCTTCTATTTCATCTTCGAGCATGTGGTTTTCATTATCTATAGTTTCTTTTTCCCACATTGCACTCTTTTCATTCCTCAATTCGCTCGCTGCAAATTTTCATTGACATCGTCCTTCCGCTCACGATAGGGATTGTCGCAATTGTTTTTTAAGTCTAGACCTTTTGATATAAGTAAATTTTTATGGTTTTATCGAACTTTTTATAGCTAAAAATTGGTAAATTCAAAGTTGGGTGGATTTAGAAACAGGAACAATCAATAATTTTTCGGTCTGTTCTTGATTCAATTTTAGATTTGCCTTTTTTTAATCGATTTTTTAAAACAATCGACCGTTTGTCCATCCCTGAAAACGAACAAAAATATTACTTACGGTGTGCATGAGGCTAACCACTTTTGGAGTAATATAAGACTAAAATCTAATAATGTGTTCATTCATTTTTTTCATTCGAAAACGACTTCTTCGATTTAAGTCTTATCATAGTAGTTACATCACATCATTATGGTTTGATATATTTGGAGCAAATGAATTGACACTATTTGTAAATTAAATTTGTCGATTTTACTCGTCATCAATTCGATGACAAATTTGTATTGTCATCTCAATATATTTATTGTTTCATTTCTATATTATTTTACTATTATGTGTAGAAATATAATTTTTATTCATCATCAAACACATTTGCAATATATCATTCCATTTCCTAATTTTAAAACTCACCAACCAAACACAACCAAACGTCCCCTGAATTTATAAATAATTATCTTAATATTAAAATGATACCCTCAAGTTTTCATCCAAAAACACTTGCGTTAAATATAACTAATCTATATAAAGTATGTATTGAATAATCAACAAGTTCCTTTATAAAATATTTTATATTATTGTTATTTTGTTCTTTCATAAAGTTATAATAATTAGTAAATTTTTTATTTAATAACAAATTAGTGAAAATAAGGTGTATCCTATGCGTATCGGGGCAAGTAAGGACTAATTTTGGTAGTAATAAAGTATATAATTGCCCATTTGTTTAATTTGAAGTTGAAGAAAATATTCAGTTGAAAAATGATAAAATGTTATCACTAAAATATAATTTCTTTTATCATTTTCACGTCACCAACTTTTTATTTTGTAATTTTAAAGTACAAATAATATATTTTACAATTATAAGGGATTGTACCATAAAAGTCATTAGCTATGATTTCATGTTTGCCATTATAAGGTGTCTTGTATAGTTTTTTCTAATGTAATGATTATTGCTTCATATAAATTAGATTGGTATGTTTGCATTGAATATATTGTCCAAAGCATAATTAATTTGAAAACGAGGTAACTCGATTGGTTATGGTGCATTATTACACTAAAATCTTATTATTATTATTATTATTTTTTATATCATACCTGAAGTATCCACCGCCAACAACAGTGACTAATTTCCTCACTACGTTACAGATACCTCAAAGGGTGGGATAGCTGGCTCCAAGATTTAACGCTGCTGCATGCACAAGACAAGATTCGAACACCTGACCTTGCTTAAGCGTGGATTAATCCCTACCATTGAAACACACGTTTGAGGTCATTTTACACTACAATCTTTAGTTACACTTGCATGTTTTGATCTCATTTTTATTTGTCTTGTCCAAATTTTTTTCTCTATAATATATTGTACTTTAGTTTAATTTTCAGATTTTTCTGTTCGCACATAATGGCGACATGCATTGACTTGAAAATTGATGCATCATTTCAACGTGCTAACTCATATTTTTGTTGCTACAAAATGAATCAAATCTAAAATTTTAGGTGCTTACGAGTTCGAACAATGAAATTAAACAACCTCATTAATACATTAAATTTGAAAAATTTGTACATACTTTATATTAAAATCGAACCTCTGAATTCAAAATTACCATTGAATTTGGACACAGAACTAGGGTTCTATTATATTTATCCTATGTAAAAAGTCTTTATTTAGTTATTTGCTTGCATTTTCTTAGTTATCATTAGATTTATCTTCTGAAAAAGTCTTTATCTAGTCATTTGCTTGTAACTTTTTAGTTAAAGCAAAGAAAAAAAATAAAAGAGATATATTTTAAAAGGTATATTTACCTCGAAAATTCTGAAATCGTTTTCTTGGATAAAAAAAAAATATAAACAAACAATTTAGGCTCTAAATTTGTAGACGACTACAAAGAATAATTGAAAAATAGCAGGCCACTTGAAACCGAAGAATCCATTGTCTAATTTTTTCATTAAATTAAGTTTAAAGCAAATAATGAAGATCACACATTTTTTCAGTGGTAAGCACATTTTCAATGACCTTAATGACCTTAAAAATCAAGGGTTCGAGTATATATGGGGACATCAGCAATGGTAAGCACATTTTCCATGACCTTAATTACCTTAAAAGTCGAATGTTCGAGTCTATATGGGAACATCAGGATGATATTTGTTTAATATTGTACTTAAATTTCCAAAAAAAAAAAAATCACACCTTTTCCTTTTTCTTTCCAATTTTGAAGGTCATAACAATTTTGTGTAATGACATTTTTAGGGGGGTAAAACCCGAACTCTAAACCGGACCAGACAAAACCCGGTTCGCTAAACCCTAACCCCTAAACCCTCATTTCCTCCACCCCAATTAAGAAGAAGCGCAAACAAATTCGCCAAATTTTGATTCCTAAATTCCTCTCCACCGCCGATCGCCGTTGAATCCCGTAAACCTCTCAGCTCCGCCAGTAAAACGATGAAGAAAAAGGTCGACGAACGAATAAGAACTCTAATTGAAAATGGCGTCAAAGCGCGCCATCGCTCCATGTTCGTCATGGTTGGTGATAAGTCACTCGACCAGGTATGTAATGCGCGAAATATTTGTGTTTCATTCAGTTTCTGCGGCAGGTTTGTGTTAATCTTTGTTTACAATTTCGTTCTCAGCGATGGCGGTCGAGCTCAATTTGTTACTCCATTTTTTTTTCTGAAACAGATTGCGAATTTGCATTCCATGTTGGTCAAATCGTCTGTCAAGTCGCGGCAGAGTGTGCTATGGTGCTACAAGGACAAACTCGACCTTAGCAGGTTTGATGTTTTTTTGTCCCCTTCTAAACAAGTTTATAAGGTGAAAGCTGAATTTTTTGATATTATTGATTTACGCGGTGAGATTAAGTTGTATCTCAGTCAGTCTTGATTTTCTTTTTGTCAGCGTTTGATATTTCATTGTCGAGGAGGGAAAATTTTCCAGTTTTAAGAACCAATAGATAAAATTAGGTCTTTTTTCTTTATGGAACAAGTAAGTGAGAAGATAAAACTTCGGAATCTCTCTATTGTGGTGATTATTTGTTTAACTCCTGAGTTTATATAAATACCTCATGCCAATTCCAGTACAATGACCGTACAGTAACATGTTCATGCAGCTGTTTAATGAAGGTTTAGACTGTCAGACATATTTGCTGATTAACTTTTTATGTTTTTCTATCTCATGTGGGCGTTTATGCAATAATGTTACATATCTCTCCTCACAGGGTCCTGCTAGGTGCTGCTAAGATTATTACATATCGTGCATTTGTCCATTCTTGTTCTTTATGATCGAAACCCTATGTCTACTTTTTTCACATGGTCATAGATACATGTTATCAGTTATATTGCAGTTTTGAGTCTTTTAATATTGAAATGCCTATATCATCACACTAAAGTTTAACTAATTAATATTAATATTGTGTTTTTCATGTGTAGTCACAAAAAGAAGCGGGCAAAACAAGTGAAGAAGCTAATACAAAGGAGCTTGTTGGATACGGATAAGGCTGATCAGTTCTCACTTTTTCTTGAAACGTCTGGAATAACTTATTGCTTATACAGAGATTCTGAAAGAATCCTTGGTAACACGTTTGGCATGTGTATACTGCAGGTATAATCTGAATTCCTCGTCGTCATTTGTATGCTATAATAATATCAGCATTTGGGAGCTAACTGTTGTGGTTTTCTCTGCTAGGATTTTGAAGCCTTAACACCTAATCTCCTAGCAAGAACGATTGAAACTGTTGAAGGTGGTGGATTGATAGTGTTGCTGCTTCGCTCTCTTTCTTCACTCACTAGTCTTTACACTATGGTTATGGTATTGTCACTGATTCTACTTCATTTATGAGTTTTTCAACAAGATAAATAATTTTGAGGACAAAGAATTGGAAATAACAAAAGGACTCGAACAAGAAGCAAAAGAATTTACTTTTTTCATGAAAATGAATCCTCCTTTTTCTTCTTGTTCCTTTTAAATTGTGTACTTTTATTTTAATTTTGATACTTACTAGACTTGTTAATCTCAGGATGTTCACGATAGATTCCGTACAGAATCGCATTCTCGTGCTACTGGTCGCTTCAATGAACGTTTCTTACTTTCACTTGCTGCTTGCAAATCTTGCATTGTCATGGATGATGAACTCAACATTTTACCAATTTCTTCCCATATGAAATCAATTACACCATTGCCGGTTCAAGAGGTACATTTGTTGCTTTACAGAATTATGATGGCCTTGATAGAATGAAATACGAACAGTCATGTACCACTTTCATAAATGTTATTTTTTGGTAGATTTATTTAAAGAAAATGTCGCATGAAGGATTGCATCAAGTCTCCATGATGCAATAACAAACGATCTGCCTACTTCCCGAGATGGGATCTGATTTGGATGTTTGCATAAAACATATTGCCAGTAATAAGGAAATCTGCCGCCCCTGATCTTTATTTGATTATCTGTTTCTGGTTTTGAAAGGATTCTGAAGGACTTTCAGAAGCTGAAAGAGAACTGAAGAGTTTGAAGGAACAGTTGAATGATGATTTTCCTGTTGGTCCTCTCATTAGAAAATGTTGCACGATGGACCAGGTAATAATTATTTGGCTGTCTCTATCAATAATTATTTGTTCATTTGATTATTCATCTTCTTAATAGGGGAAAGCTGTTGTTGCATTCCTTGATGCAATTCTGGACAAGAACCTCAGAAGGACCATAGCTTTGCTTGCTGGTCGTGGTCGTGGGAAATCAGCTGCTCTTGGTCTGGCAATCGCTGGGGCTGTCGCTGCAGGGTAGTGTGTGATAATATTTTATATTTGACAACCATATTTCTTCCTTGCACTCCATTTTTTCTAGAGCTTTCTCTATGCTGATCCTGAAAATCTGGTGATTGTAGGTATTCCAATATTTTTGTGACCGCACCAAGCCCAGAGAATCTGAAGACCCTGTTTGAATTTGTTTGCAAGGGATTTGAGATGCTTCAGTACATGGTATGGTGCCCCACTCCTCTTTCCTTTTTTTTCTTTTTTTTACTTTTAACAATACAGTAGTTGCTGAACTCAATGAACCAATTTAATTGATATGGAAATAATATGTTAAGGTAAATGCGAGGAATGGTGATATCTTCTTGAGTTAACATTCTTCTGTACCATCCTTTATAGGAGCACATGGATTATGACGTGGTAAAAAGTGCAAACCCTGATTTCAAGAAAGCGACTGTGCGTATCAATATCTACAGACAGCATAGACAGACTATTCAGGTTAGTAGAAGTGGAGCGGTAAAAGATTTGCCTAACTCTTACAGACAAAAGTATTGGTTGTACTTTTACTGCTATACTATTTATTGGTGTTATGACTACCTTCATTATATGATTCACGGCACTTTAACTTTTATTTTTTTAGAAGACGCTCTTCTTTTTGAAGATGTGGAACTTTTTTCTAAGATTGATTGCTACCACAATTCTCAGTAAATGCAGCTCAAATAAAAAGCCTCTCTTTTGGTCAACGATATCATTTCCTTATTTACAAGATGTTTTACTTTTTAACAAGGAAATGCTACATTACGACTTTTTCCTGATGGAATTGCAGTATATACAACCACATGAACATGAAAAGCTCTCACAAGTAGAATTACTGGTTGTTGATGAAGCGGCAGCTATACCTTTGCCTGTTGTGAAGTCCTTGCTTGGTCCTTATCTAGTATTCCTCTCATCAACAGTGAATGGGTATGACATAGGTTGTTTACATAGTTTACTTTGCCTAAAAATAAGCAGTTTCTGAAAGGTGTAAACCTCTTGGAGGAACTCTTCCTGAACTAAGTATTCTGACTTATTTCTCCTCCCTCGGTTAATAAGTTTTGTTTACATTATGCTAATGATGATGAATCAACTACTTATTTTAATAGCCTTCTCTTTGTCTAAAGGTATGAAGGTACAGGGAGGTCTTTATCTCTAAAATTGCTGCAGCAACTTGAGCAGCAAGACCAGATATCAAGCAAAAAAATGGATACAGGTCCTTCAAAATTCTCATTTTGTGATTGTGGCTTTCTAGTCAACCTTGGATATAGATTTCATTATCAACTGTTATTTCTTTGTATATTTTGCTCGATGATAGGGTGACTTTATGATTTGTTACTTTGCTTACGCTAGTTACTTAGTTTTCCGTTTGTATTAGAAATGGACTGCTACTCTATATGTCTATATCATGCTACTCCGTTTTTGAAATCTTATAAACTCACCTAGGCATATACTTATTTTCAATTTTACTATGGTGAACTACGGGACTATTTATATGTTCTGGGGTCTGTTATAAATATGCCGGTGATTATTCTCTGAGATTGGAACTGTTTTCCATAAGAACAATTGTTATACTGTGGCCTCTCTCTTCCATAGCTGCTATAGTAGGACGCACTTCCAGCTTCCTAAAACTGCAATGTGATCAAATTTGTTCCAGTTTGGAGCTATTATCTAATTCCTAAACTGCACAAACTTTGTTGAGATGTAATTCGTATCAATCTAATCCGTTGATGATGATTTATAGGCCTGACTGTGTCTGGTTAGTGCTGCAAAAATTTATTAAATTGGACCACTGTTTGTGAAGTTGAGTTTTGGAGTTGCATACAATCTGAAAATATGCCGAAATGACTATCATGATTCAGAATTTAATAGCAAATTGACTGTCTTCCACACATTGTTATTAATCTTAAAGACAAATACAGTCTTCTTTCTTGGAGAAAGTATCTAGTATGTTATTATCTCCTAGCTTTTCTTATGCTTATTATAGTCTTCCAAGCGAATAGTTGTCATAATCAATAAACTTCACTTGTAGGTCGATTCAAAAAGATTGAGCTGAGTGAATCTATCAGATATGCTCCTGGTGATATTGTAGAATCCTGGCTTCATGATTTGCTGTGTTTGGATGCAACCAGTTCCGTTCCTAGTATAAGCAGGTTCCATACATAAGTTTTAGTTGAGTGAAGGTGGAAAGCTATCTTCTTTCTGTTGAGCTAATTCTTTGTTTATCAGGCTACCTCCACCTAGTGAATGTGATCTGTACTATGTCAATCGGGACACACTCTTCTCCTATCACAGGGACAGTGAATTATTTTTGCAGGTAAGCATACACAAAGATACACATTCATAATTTTTTATGTTTCTGTTGGACATACTTTAATTTCATGATTTTGGTGTTCTGGCTTCTGATCTTTCTCCAGAGGATGATGGCTCTTTATGTTGCTTCTCACTACAAGAATTCTCCAAATGACTTGCAATTGATGGCTGATGCCCCTGCTCACCATTTATTTGTGCTACTTGGTATATATGATTGTATTAATGCATTTTACCGTTATGAGTACTACAATTATATTTACACTTCATCCAACAGGTCCCGTTGATGAGTCAAAAAATCATCTTCCTGACATATTATGTGTAATTCAGGTATGCATCTGTATTATGTGGTCTGATTTGTTGCTAGTTCTTTTCTTGCCGATTAAGTGATATATCTGATATACTAAATTGATGTGGTTGATGGAAATTTTTATTGGTAGAAAAAATCTTGGCATAAGTGTGCTTTCTTCACTAGCTAAATAAATCATTTAATGTTGTAAAATATAGATCTCACTTATTTTGCAGCAAAATGGATGCATCATGGTTGAGACACCATTATATGAAGTTTCGAGAACATAATAAATTCTCTTTTATCTTCTCGTGCAGATATTTGTCCATGACATCTCCCTGATTTAGTTAGTTCTTGCTCATTCTTCTTATGGTTTAGGTTTTATGCTGTCTTCACTTGTGGTGCTCACTCTTTTTTACTTGCTTATATTCTACGTTTTGGTCTATTATCTATTTTGTGTTAATATATGTGCCGATAGACATTTTTTCCATTCCCCTGGTTGCAGCTATATGCCCACCATGTATCTTCCTTATTTCAGTTGGTTGGATTTTGAAAAGGTCCAGTAAAGTTAATGGTGCAGTACCACATGTTTCCTAGTATATATAGGTGGCTGTAGTCTTGGTGTTGCTAGAGCAAGTTAATTATAGAAAGATGTCAGAAGAAATGGCTGGGCAACCGCTTTCTTTTTGTAGATAATTTTATGGTTTTGCTGTTCCATTGTCTGGTTGTCCCAAGGACTGAATTATTTTTTGTCATTCTTTGAAAATTTATTCCTTTTCAATTTCTTTTTAGCATTCTGATTGTTGTGAAATAGTTTCGTGAAATTGGAATCAACTAATAAATGTACTCACACTGGTGGTAATGTATTTTCTTAAACATGTGTGCAGATATGCTTCGAGGGACAGATTTCTCGTAAATCTGCCCTTAAAAGCTTGAGTGATGGTCACCAGCCATTTGGAGACCAAATACCCTGGAAATTTTGCGAGCAATTCCGTGACACGGTTTTTCCAAGTCTGTCTGGTGCTCGCATTGTACGCATTGCCACACATCCTAGTGCAATGAGGGTAATACTAACAACACCTTTCATTCAATGCATGAATGTTATTTCTTCATACTACCCTGAACATATTTCAAATATTTGCAGCTTGGTTATGGTTCAGCTGCAGTTGAACTTTTGTCAAGGTAAGCCATAGTTTTCTCCCAATCTAATCTGGTCTTTTAAGTATGTTCTAATATGACTAAATGAGTAAATGAGACAAAAGTGTCCAGGGCGTCATGCACCAGATGGTTGTGTATGAGCATGTGACATCTTTGAGTTCATAACCTCCTGTGGAAATTTCTTGATTGACATGTAACACATTTATGTTTCGAAAGCACTCATGAATAATTGAAGTTTGTTACCTCCTGGGTTTTGGTGAGGAAATCATGTTCATTATATTTCTCTTGTACGCGGAGAAAAGTACAAACGAGCAATGACCACCTAAGCCAGTATTTTTTGTGTGCATATTTTTTCTGTCTTGTGATATAGGTTTGGTATTGAATTGTTTTGTAACTAACAATGATATACATATTGAACAATTTTTTAATGTCTGACATGGGATGGGTATGATGTTTTAGTATTCTTGCCAAGGATGTTGGTTGGTTAAAAGATGTTCTCCTAATAGAATAGTGATAACATATTGGGGAACTGCCAATAAAAGTTTTCCTTTTGTAGGTATTTTGAGGGCCAGCTGACTGCAATCTCTGAAATAGAGGCTGATGAACTTTCGGATGATTCTCCAGTCAGAGTTGTTGAGGCTGCAGAGAAGGTCCATGCCTTACTTTTCTCGGTTATGTGGTTAAGTCTTTAGTTTACTTGTCCTACTTAACCCTTCTGTTTTTTCTACGAGGATGCCTACCTGATGGCATGTTATGTTACCACTGTTTTGTGTTTTATGCTCTTTGGAGTGTTATCATTTGGATATAATAATTTCCAAAGAATAATTTGTAATTCATTCAAAATCTACTTTATATACACAAAACTTAAAACGGAATTGCACCGCATAAAAGTATTACTAAAGGATGTACACCATGCCAAATTTATATTTCTCTCTTAAATAGCGAGGTGCTTATGATAAATTTTAGCATTGTTAATATCTGTTTGAACTTTTGTTAGTATTGATTATTATCTGACCTACATTTTGATCTAACTATAAAAACTGTAGGCATCGTTGCTCACAGAAAATGTAAAGCCTAGAACTGATCTTCCTCCATTGCTTGTACCTCTTCGTGAGCGGAGACCAGAAAAGCTCCATTATCTTGGAGTCTCTTTTGGGCTTACTCTTGATCTTTTCCGCTTTTGGAGGAAACATAAGTTTGCTCCGTTCTACATTAGCCAAGTCGCGGTACGATTGAAGCTTTTGTACTTTTGGGTTAATTTTTATTCTCTGTATTATGTATCTCAACATTTGATGATATTAGATAATGAAGTGGTTAATCATTTCAATAATCAGAATGCTGTGACTGGCGAGCACACTTGCATGGTTCTGAAGCCATTACAGAGTGATGACATCGAATCCGATGGATCAGATGAGTTGGGCTTCTTCAGCCCGTTTTATCAAGGTCTGTCCAAATTGTTACCATGAGTTCTTATGATTTAGAATTAATATCTTCATAAGAAGATACTTATGCATATCATATTTTTTTAATCAGTATTCAGGAAGAAATTTACAAAGTTTCTAGCTCGTGGATTTCGTCAAATGGAGTACAAGCTTGCCATGAGGTATGGTTGCAAAGTTTTTTTATTTTTTGCCATCTTATGATCATTTTCAGTTATTTTATTTACCTTGCTTTTGCAGTATTTTGGATCCAAAAATAAACTTCTCAGAAGTGGATACTGCCATGCCCTCTTCCAGTGGAGATTTGAGTTCAATTAGTGAAACACTAGCATCCTATGCTATGGAGCAACTTGAAGCATATACAAATAACCTTGCTGATTATCGCATGGTACACTCTCACTCAGGATGATACATTTTATTTTATCTTTGAATCTCTCAAGGTAGGTTATGACTGACTAGTTCTTGGTACTGTGGGAAAATGAGTAATGTTTTGTGGGGATAAATTTATTGGGTAGCATGTATGGCTTCTTGGTGCTAAGAGCGGAAGATATAGTATTTGTAGCTCTTAGTGGTAATTTCTATTGGTTGTGTTCAGATTGCTATCTTTTTCACATCATGGTACTTGCAAGTTTGAATGTACTCTAACCTGGAATTAAGTGCATATTAAGGGCTTAGATCAACTTCAACCCCATAAGAACCTAGCTTACCATGTCTAAGCTGTCACACAAGGCAAGTTGTCGTTGTTAGGCTTTTTGGATTTTAATTTAATATCAGGAAACGTGCTCGTAATTCAGTATGCTAGTGCTATAATACCAAAAATGCTTCTCTTTGCACTAACTACAGATTAAAAGTGGCCCCAACCATAAATTAAAAAAGAATACTACCAGTTAAACTACATCTTCAATTATACTCTAAATTGTCATATTGTTACTTAGTTTAAGAAAAACAACACACTTCTTAAAATGCTATGGAAATACTAAAAATTGGGAACTGGAACAGAAAATGTAACCCTGCAAGGTTGACGGTCTTACATTTTGTTTTCCTTGGCTGATGATATGTGAGGAGTTCCTAAGATCATTTTTTATGTGGCAGACTGAAGACTTTGTGGACGAGCTTGCCCGTGCATATATGATGGAGAAGATTCCAGTTTCATTGTCATATGCCCAAGCTTCTGTTTTGCTCTGCATTGGTTTGCAGGGAAAAGATATCTCTCGTATTGAGGTACTTTTCTTTTATCTCAAGTATATTCACTGGCATCTTTTGACGGAAATGTCAGTTGTGCATGGTTTTGCTATTTGGGGGTAGGGAGTTATTATCATGCAATAAGGTTTCTCATATTATGGAGGCAACATGTATTTTAGAGCCATCAACTCAATACTTATTGTTCTAGTGTAAGCTGATATGTTATGGTAATTGATATTCTAAAAAAAGCTCATGAATTCTTAATGAAATTGCTTTTTAGAAATAAGGAGTCAGCAAACATAAAAGCTCGGATTAATGGTTGATATGTAACCTTTTCTCAGATCTTCCAATGCATACAATTATAACAATGATTAAACTGTGAGGAAATAATTTCTGCAGATGCGACCAAGATGAAGTCTAGTGCATGTTTACAGTTGTACTTTCTTTCATTGGATTCCAGATATCATGAATTCGTTTCAGTGTCAGAAAGTCGTATAAGTTTGCATACCAATTTTTGGGGCATTTAAGCAAGGATGCATCTGTGGTTTCAAAATGTTTCAACTTTGCAGTTTCTGTTCTTCCTGGGTGCACCTTGACGTTTGACTATGCTCATTTGGTATATAGGCAGAGATGAAGGTAGAAAGGCAGCAGATAATGTCGCTATATCTGAAAATCATGAAGAAGTTTCACAAATATTTGAGCAGTATTGCATCCAAAGATACCGTTCCATCTCTCTCGCGCCTAAAAGATGTAAGTGAACTATCATGTTGAACCCATTTTCTCCATTTTCGTCATCTTATTCTTTTTGTTTTCAGATTGCATTGGAGCCACATCCAGTGTCAGTTGATGATGATCTGAATGATGCAGCAAAGCAAATCGAGGTTGGTGACGTTTTGGCTATTGTTCTTCAACCACACTTTTCTTCTACAAATATCGGATTAATTGGTTTAAATATAACGAATTGAAAAGGCATTGGTTTCAAACATGAGCTTTATAAGGGTAAATTTTGTGCCTCACCTTATAATTTATAACAATCACATTTTACAGTTAGATGCCTAATATTTCACAGCTAGTAACTAATGTGACCTTATTTTTTGCATTCAACAAATGACGCCTAATATTTGAAAATTTTAGCAATTGTGTCCCAATAACGTAATTCTGATCGCCATCAAAATCACATGCAGAGGATATAATATAATATTGATGCCTTCTCTTGATATATTTAGAGGGGTTCTAGTATTCTATGTATGATCTTGATAACTTTTGGGTAATAGCATTATATCATTGAAACACAATTGTTATAACTATGAAAGGTTGTGATTCAATTTATGTGAAAAGCGAGGCTGGAATTTTTACAAATTGCTAAAGTTATGAAAATGTAATTTACCCATTTTGAAAGGGAAATCAGAATAAAATTTTGATTTCATGTCGTAATTGCAAGAATATTGAAGTTTGTGTTTATGAGTGTTACTTAAAAGGATTTATATCTGGTCTTATCTGAAATTGTATGCATTCAGGACAACATGAGATCCAAGGTTGATGGGGGCAGCCTCAACCCTGTCGCCGTTGTTGATAGAGACGATTTCGAGAGCGCTGTGCAAACTGGCGGTGCCAACATTCAACCTGGGAGTGTTATTAGCATAAAATCTGATCGGAAAAAGTTTGAGAAGCAGAAAGGGGACAAATCGACGGAAAAGAAGAGAAATAAACACGACCATAGCTCAAAATCGAACAAGAAGAGGAAGACCTAATCATGTTTTTGTTGGGAGAGAGTAATGCTTCAGTTTTGTAGTTGCAATTTAATTGCTGCTGAAATGTTATTCTATAATTTATTCTGTATCATTTTGTGAGAATTATGGAAATGTATTTTTCCAATACTTGGGTATAGTTGGCTCTCTGTAAAACTCAATTTTCAGGAATGGCCAAATTGCATTTTGATTCTTGAATCTTGTCTATTTTCCAAATTAACAAAGCAGTTTTCAAAATTACAATCTAATTATTGTTTTATTTTCTTTTAATGTGAAAAAATTTAGCTTTATTCTTGAAAAGTTCAAGTATTAGAAAGCTCAAGATGATTGTGCTTTTGGCACCATTAAATTACTTGGGAAAATCTACACAAATCGACATTAATTAGAATGCAATTTGTCCATTATCCCGTGGATATGGGTTGAGAAAAAGATCGTTCCATCTCATCACAATTGCTCGATCCCTAAATGTCGTCGTTGATGGATACAGGTGGAGTTCATCTATTATACGATTGGTCTCTGTTAAATGTACACCTAGAGCTCACGATTCATCCGAATAGTGTAAATCGCGCAATAGAGAATCTAAATCCGAACCCGAGGGATATTGAGCAGAAATTAGCAAGATAGCAAGACCACAAATTTCAGACCAAACCAGTTTATTGCATATGATCCAAACCTAAAGAGTTTCAACTAACAATACGTGTATTTCCATCATCCTATAATGCCAGTATACACGTTCTATATCCAAATTCACATATCTGCAGCAAAAGATTTACCACAACCGCAAGTTTGCGTCGCGTTCGGATTCTTGAAATTAAAGCCTCCCCCGATGAGCGCATCGCTGTAGTCGAGCTGCATACCATAGAGAAACAGAAGGCTTTTCGGATCACAAACTGCAATGGGTAGCAACGCAATGTCAGTAAACTGAAAATGATCGTTGAAAACCAGCAAGGAAAGAGGTTAATTTCATACCTATAACGAAACCATTATATTCCATGAAAGAATCATCAGGTCTTGCATTCGCTCTGCTCTCAAACTCCATAGTGTAAGACAAGCCGGAGCAACCACCTTGCTTGACACCGATTCTGAGGCAAAGATCTTCGTTTTTCTCGGATCTCATCTTGTTTAAGTGTCTTAGAGCATTGTCGGTCAATGCAATAGCAGGAGCTAGTCCCTCAGCAGCTGATGGAGCTAGAGAGAGAGAAAGAAGATACAAATTAACTTGGCCAAAAACATGTATTAGATGGTTTAACGAGTTAGACAGATCTAAATATCCTACCCAATTACACTAAACGAATGTGAGCACGAAGGAATTTCATTTTGGCACAAATGAGATCCTCCCAAACAAGATACAAAGAAGTTACATATATCATGCTGTGTATAACCAAGTCTCCAAAAAACAGAACTTTATGTTAGATTCTATGGGAATGTCTACTCGCAAGAATAATGAGTGGTGAGCAACGCTGCATTCACTTGCACAAATGACATCCCCCTAAACAAGATAGCGAACATTCTATCGTGTTTTTTTAAAGTTACCATATATCATGCTATGAAACAACTGAATTAAAACTAGAACCTTATGTCATATTCTACGTGAGATTAAAAGTCTCCACGCCTATTCTCAAGAACAACGAGAGCTAAGCCGCCTTCATTTGACACAAATTGGCTATGTTAAACGTTACTATACACTATGCTATCAAACTATCAAATCCTCCAAAACAAGAACTTTGTGCTACATTTTAAGAGATGTTAAAACTCTCATTTGGAGCAAAGGAGTTCCTCCGAAACAAGATACGAAACAATCTATGATGCTACGTTGAAAGATACCATATGCCATGCTATGAAACAATAGAATTCTGCGAAACAAGAAGATCATGTTACATTCTACCAGGAGGTTAACAGTCTCTACCTCTATCCTCGATAGTAACAAGTGGTAAAAATTCCAAGAAATAACCACACCAAAGAAAATCTTACAACAGTATTTCCAATTAAAAAGAAAAAAAGATGAGAAAAGAAAACAACAAATTAAGCTACACATGACATACAAATTCAACTTCCCCAAATTATTCCATCTCAAGGGCTTCAACACAGAAATCTTTTCAACTAATTTAACCTTTTTCTAGCTGCCCCCTTTTCATCAATCACCATCAAACAGTTTCAGCCCAAGATCAATAATTCAAACCGCACCAAAAACCCCAAAATCAACAATTACTTTACAGCAAATAAGAAAGAGGGACACATAAAATTCAATCAAAAAATCATCTAAAAAACCCAAAAGCAGGAAATGAAGAAGTGCGTACTACCTTCGACAGAGGCCGACCTGATCGATAAAAGGGGTGTCTTCCGCTCAAGAAATGAAGGGGAAAATCGGAAGGAGAGAGAAGAGGAGGATGACAGGGAAGAAAATCGAGCTGGGCTTGAAGATTTGTGAAAGCGGGAAAGGGTTAGAGATTGCAGAGATTGAGAGAGAGCCATGATTGTTGTAAAAAAAATTGGTTCGTCACGACAATTATGACGGAAAAGAAAAGAGAAAATCAAGAACTCAAATGAAGAAATTCGTGTGTGTTATGTGTGTGCGCACGAGCGTCTGCGTGTGCGACACGTGGGAGTTGAGTTTATGCTAATTAATTCAATTATTCCATTTTCTTTAATTTTTGTGGCTCTAAAATTATCTTTTCTTCTGCCTTGTTTTAAGTTGGGTTAATTGGAGGAATTAGTATAATCTTTACCTAATTTTGCAATTTTCACAAACTTCAAACGTTGCATCTTTTAGAAACTTCAAAACGTTGCATGTTTTATCATAACTTTTTCATTTTGGCAATTTTTACATAAGTATTGCATATTTTAACATAATATATTTATTTTTTGTAATTTTCACATAAATTTTAAAAAGTTGCAAGTTTTAACATAACAATTATTTACTTTTGCAATTTTCACGTAAATTTTCAAATATAGAAAAATTTTATTATATTCATTTGAAATTCTATAATTTTAACATATAATTTTTTATGGCAATATAATCAAATACATTTAACTAGTTAATCATGTGTACATGGTGAATTTTGTTGAGCGTGACATTTGTGCACGAGAATACTTCGTACATTTGTTTATTGAACAATATGTATAAATAATGATTCAATATTCAGACACTCTATATCCTGACAATATGAGTGTCATTTTAAAGTATGATTTTCTCTTATAAGCAAATTTACTATCTTTTCTGGCTTGTTAGTATTTTAGTCATTTTAACAAACCCACTATGTTAATAAATTGAGGAAAAATATTCAATTATATTATAAATGGTGTCTCTTTTTCAAAGATAATATATAAACTATTTGAAATTTCATATAAATGTACAAACTATCATAAATTGTTGAAATATAGGATAAATTCATTTTTCCGGCACCGAAAAATTGACTAAACATATCATATTTCGAATTTATTGCATGATCAAATGAAATTAATCTCGAACTTTCTCAAATATGGTATATTGTCTCAATATTTCCGATGCCAAAAATTGAAAATCATCCTATATTTGAACAATTCTTAATAGTTTGTACATTTATCTGAAATTTTAGATAGTTTGTATTATTTTTGACAAAAAATATATAGTTTTGAATGTAATTGAATATTTTTCCATAATTTACATACATACATATACATATATATATATATATATCATAGAATATACATAATCAAACTTATATCACTGTATGCTGAAATATCTCAAAGTTAAAGTTATGAAAGGTATATTCACAAAAAAAAATTCGGTTGTATCCAAGAGGGTTATCACATGTGTATATATCTAACATTGTACGAGAAAAAGCATGCATTTGCAATTTTATTTTTTCAAATTTGAAGAAAAATACTGTATGGGGAAAAATAGGCAGCAGTTTGATAGAGAGAATGGGAATGAAAAAAACTATAGGAAACAAAAAAATTTCTTAATCAACTATATATAAGTCAATGTTCATATAAACAAACTATTTTTTTTTCTCGAGAGTGAATATCCCTCAGGTAAGAAATCTCTTCACAGAAACAAACGACCTTCTAACAATGACAAGTGATTTCTTAACATCCGATCTCTGTTTAATCCATGATTTTTTCTTTACCTCCACTCTCTCTAAAAATCACACACAACTTTTAGGTATATATATAGAAGACGGGGTGTAGGCGGAGAGGCATGGTTTGGGTTGTGGCCGTTGGTGTGAAATGAAACACTGTTTGGGGTGGTGGCCATTTGGTGTGTCCAAATTTTTTGCAAGAGTTACATCGTTTCAAGAATTGATTTTTAGCGGGGAAAAAAATTGAGCTACAAAACTCCTTTAATATATTAAATAGATATTTGATGAATACATTATCTTTCATTAACCAGTGAAATTGATTAAAAACATATTTATAATGAAATTTAATCCCCGAGTCACATGTTTATGATAAGTTTTAGGGTTTTACACCCAATTTGAAGATAATAATATTTGATTTCGAATATCAATACAGTTTAAAATATTACAATTGATGCACAATCACTTAGAATAAGTGGATTTGATATAGCCAAATCTAACAGATTTCACCGAATTCTTTGTTGATAGTAAAAATTGCAAATTTCAAAATTTTATGTGAAATTCGCGAAAATATTAAAATGTTATGTTAAAATATGCAACATTTAAAAGTTTGTCTGAAAATTGCAAATAAGTAATTGTTGTGTGAAGATTGCAAAAAATGAAAATGTTATGTTAAAAAATATGTAATGTCTAAAAGTTTGTGTGAAAATTGCAAAAGTGAGTAAATATTTTGTTAATTCCTACAATTAACCCTTTTAAGTATTCGTCTTTCGTGCATTCATAATTTTAAGAGAGAACTTTTCCTTTGAATAAATTCAGTTGCAATTAGATCACTTGTCCCGGAGTTTATTCGATTAGCGTATTTTAACCCGCTACTTGAAAAGTAAGGTGAATTATTCTGATCTTCATCCCGTTATGACATTTTATCCTTCATCAGTAACGGTGTCACGTCACACGTTAAATTACACGTTGGCGCCGACGTGGCCGCCAATGTGTAATTTTTAATTTTTTCAATATCCGAAACCAAAACTACATCGTTTGGAATGAAAAGAACGAAAGAGGTCCTTCTTCCTTGGCACCTTGACTTTTGCCGACTGTCACCGCCCTTCCTCCGGCGATAGGGCGTCCTCCAGCCCTGTTCTATGTTGGGCTCCTTCCCTGGCGCCCCGCCCTTCGTGTTTGGGAGTCTTTCTTTGAGCGCATCCTTGAGTTTCTGTTGCCATGTCCGTTGGCTTCCTAGGGTTCCGCCCTCTTTGGCGCCGTCGCCCTCTTCTCCGGGTTTAAATATAAATTTAACGACCAATGAGATCAATGTGTGACTATTGCGCCGGCCAGAATGGCCTGCCCAGCGAGAATCCTTTGTTTGCAGATTATATTGAGCCGAAGATGTTTGTGGGATTCAAGAACTCAATGGGTTGAGGTTCAGAGATTATTGGCTTGGAGT
>AYJT01021345.1:0-11190 GCA_001278415.1 Ocimum tenuiflorum | reverse complement strand
CGGTTGTCACAATCCGAGAAGATAGACGAATCTAAACCACAAAGCTAGTAATCTAACCTATGAATCGAAGAACAACTATCTACAAATTGAAATAAACTAAGGACGAAATTATAGAGAAAAAGCTGCCCAAAATCGTCCCTTGAAATCTTATTTATAGGTGTGGGCGAACTAAGGCAAAATCCCATGGATCTGGCCTGAAAAGCCCATGGAAAAACACAGCCATCGACCGACACCTCGATAATGGCACGGCACTCGACGCTCGATGGCTCGCAACCGGTGACCCAAGAACTGCATTCCTGGGCTGAGTCGACGGCTGATCCGTCGACCGACAGTTGAGAACCAGCAATCCAAGAGCTGCATTCCTGGGCTAGATCGATGGCTGTGTAATCGACGGTCGCCGGCTCGGTACCGTCGACCCAAGAATCTCCAACACATCACTTGCTCGACGGGAACTCAACCATTGGGTGCTGACTCGGTACCAACGACTCGAAACTCTTCCTAAACATGATTTATTCACCCAAAAACCTACAAAACACAGGAAAACAAGAACAAAACACAAGACGAACACAAAACATTGATAATCGGTCGAAAACAACACAAACAAAGACTCAAACAACGATAAGACTCAATCAAAACACATGCAAAAAGATCGATTATCATAGATCAATCATATTTTTTGGCTACTTTTTTTTTTTCAAATTCTAGGGTTTGAAACTACTATGGGAGTTTAAGTTTTTAATAAAGTGTTGATTTTCCATCTCTTCACATTGTTTCTTAATTCCATCAAGCTTAATCTTATTTGCGGATGGCCTGATCAACTATTTGCAATACTTGTTCACCAATTTATATCCTAGTCAAAATAAATTGAAGATAGGAAAATGTTAATTAAGAATACGGTAATTAACTACCCCAGTCAGGAGTTAGTTTCGTAGGAACAAGGATCCATAGAAATTATCAAGAGTAGGATTGGTTAGATACCCTAGTCAGGATTTAATTACAATCTTATTTCCATATTCTGTTGTACCTTAGTCGGGACAACTTAGAACACTTAACTGTTGTTTCACATGCTATTTGATTAAATAAGGTTAAGTTAACTTTGTTAGAACTTGATTGAACATAGTAGGAGTAGATTGCCTAGGATCTGATATTTGCTTTATTGATTTCCTTATGATTTGTAATTTGATTTGCTTGCATTTAATTTTTGTTTTAGTTAAACTTAGTTTAATAAAACCAATTAAAAACTCTTTTCTTGTTTAAGTCAGTAGTTAGGTGTCTAGGTTTTATTGTAAATTAATTAAAGTTCATAAGTAACAATGATTTCAATAATTAAAATTTGGTCGTATAATTCACTGCTATCAATATTCAGAGATATTGTTTCCTGCAAACATCGCTGCCTGCGGTGGAAATGTAGGATATCACCATTTTTCCTTTTTCTCTTTATTTGTCTTAGGACCTTGATAGAAAGAAGAATACCATATCTGAAAGGTAGCATAGCAAGCCTTTCTTCGAGGTTTGCATGCTGAAATGAGCTATTGCAATATCCCTATAGGACTCTTGGCTTAAGCTCAACATCCTCCTCTTACGATCACGTGTGACTTTGATCCCAAGGATGTAGGACGCTTCTCCCAGGTCCTTCATTTGAAATTGTTCAGATAATCATCCCTTTATATCCGATAACACTTTCTTATTATTTCTAATAAGTAGAATGTCATCTACATAAAGTGCAAGAAAAACCACACTTCCGCTGGCTTCCAAACGGTACACATAGCTTTCGTTCAAGCTTTGAACAAAATTATAAGTTTTGATCACTTCATTTAAATGCAAGTTCCAAGACCGCGAAGCTTGTTTGAGTCCATAGATAGGCTTCTTAAGCTTCTAAACGAGATGCTCATCTTCTTTCTTCACATACCCTTGAGGTTGCTGCATAAAAATGTTTCGACCTTCTTCAACGTAACTGTGTAGAAACATAGTTTTGATATCCATTTGCCAAATCTCTAGGTCCACGTGAGCAGCAATGGTCAAGTGAATTTGAATGGATACGATCATGGGAACCGGTGAAAATGTATCATCATAGTCAACTCCCTCCCTTTGACTATACCCTTTTGCTATCAATCTAGCCTTAAAGGCTATGATCTCTCCATTCGGACCTCTTTTTATCTTGTATACCCAGTTGCTACATATGGCCTTGCAGCCTTCCAGTAGCTTGGACTTTTCGTATGCATCTATGTTGCCGATGAAAGCATACTCGGAATCCATCCCAACTCGCCATTGATTAGCATACTCGCCAGCTAAAGCTTCGTTGTATGTCCATGGTTTGGTATTAACTGGCTCATCACTTAGGAAATTGTCTAAAGACTCTCCCACTAATCCATAATATTGATCGAGTTCTAGTCAAACCCTCCCACTGCGATGAGGCTCAGGCTATTGAACATCAGCTAACGGTGCAGTTTCTAGTGGTTTAAGACTTTGCACATTAGACTGTGGGGTGGGCAGCTCACAAATCGAAGCCATGCCAGACCGACAGGGCCGCCCCTGAGTGACACCATGGAGAATGATATCAGTTCTAATTTGTAGTTCATCATATAAAAACGACCTTCTGATTCTTAGGACTATAGAAATAACCACCTTTAGTTTTCTTTGGATATCCTACAAACAACATCACTTTTGTGCTTGACTCCAACATGTCAACTTCCTTGTTCACCACGTGTGCTGGACAACCCCAAATTCTTATGTGGCATAAACTGACCTTTCACCCCAGCCAAAATTCCACAAGAGTCTTAGGAACTGACTTGGAAGGCACAAGGTTCAGCCAGGAAACTATTGTTTCCGAGGCATATCCCCAAAACAAAACAGGTATTGTTGCATAACTCATCATTGAGCCCACCATCTCTAAGAGAGTTCTATTCCTCCTCTCAGCTACACCATTCTGTTGTGGGGTACCGGGTGTAGTTAATTGGGATGTAATCCCAGAATCTGACATGTAATGCCTAAACTCGCCTCCAAAGTATTCGCCACCACGATCAGATTGTAGTGACTTGACACGTTTTCCTAGCTTGTTTTCCACTTTTGCCTTGAACTCTTTGAATTTCTCAAAGCATTCGTACTTGCGGTGAAGCAGGTAAACATACCCAAATCTGAAATAATCGTCAATGAAAGTGATGAAGTACTCGTTACCTCCACGAGCTTGAGTAGACATCAGTCCACACAAGTCACAATAAATCAATTCTAACACATCATTAGCTCTATGACCTTTTGCCTTGAAAGGTCTGGTCATCATTTCTCCTTCAACACAAGATTCACAGACTCGTGTAGTAACAAGCTTGAATTGCTCCAAGAATCCTCCACTTAAAAGTTTTTGGAGCCTATCCAAACTAATATGACCTAGTTTTAGATGCCATAGTTTTGTTTGATACTCTTGAAAAGATAGTTTTCTCTTTTTAGATGTTTTACATACAATATTAATCGAGGCATCATGCATAAAAGTAATACTATAAAGGGAACCATTCAAAACCTTACAAAAGATAATATTGTCATTTCTCATGATAGATAAACCACTATAAAAAAATAACAGAATATCCATATCAATCAGTATAAAAACAAAAATAAGGTTCCGCCAAAAACTTAGCACGTACAAAGAGTCTTAATACTAAAACAAACTTAGAAACTCATAAAGAAACGTATCCAATCGCCTTGGCTGCCGCCTAACTTGCGTCGCCCATGGAGACTCAGATCTCGCCATCATTCAGCTATTTTGTCAACCTGAATCCCTGCATCGTATAACAAACATGATCGATTGCCACTGAATTCACTACGCACGTATGAGTAGAACAATAAACTAAAAACGTCTCACTTACAAATGCAAATGAACTACCTTAGTCTTTTGCCTTTAGCATCGGACAGTTATTCTTCCAATGCCCTCCCTTGCTGCATCCGAAGCACTTTCCCTTCTCCTTGGATTTTTTAATCCCACCTCAAGGGCCCACACTGTTGTTCTCACTATTTGCCTTTTTCTTACCTTCAGTGCATAAGAATCGTTCTTAGCAGAAGAAAAGGCTTGTGCATTGGGAACCATGACTCTTTCAACAATAACCAGCTCATTGAGGAGTTCACTCAAAGTGAAATCCCTTTTTGACAAAACTGCGTTGAGTTTTAAGCCTTCAAGACACTTCAAGAGCGAGTGGAGTATGATATCTACCTCCACTTTTGCATCAATACTTCCTCCTAGTAATGTAAGTTGATCCATCAAATGGATCATCATAGTCACATGCTCTCACACCGAGCTCCATCGGCCATTTTCTTACTTATGATCTTCCTCATAAGATTAAAACGGCTGGCGCTATCCGTAATGCCAAACTGAGTAGTGAGATTATTCATAATCTCGACAGTATCCTCGATGTACTAGAACTGCATGCGCAAAACCTTGGACATCGTCAACATCATATAGCACTTGGTCATATTATTTGACTTTATCCATTTTGCATATAATTCGTGTTGCACTTGAGGATCCTCCTCAGTTGGAACTATAGGGCGTATAACTTTGAAAACAAACATGTGGTCCTTGGCAACCAGGATAAAATCCAGGTTGTATTTCTACTCGAGGAAATTTGAACTGGTGAGAGGATTTTGTGCAAGCAAATTAATCATAGTAGACATCAACACATCTGAAAATAAGAGCAAGTAAACACATAAGTGTAAATTTCAAATAACGTTGAAATAATTAATATTGTAATGTTTTGATAACCTAGTATTAATTCATTTCGTCCAATTGCCCAAGAAATCTTATATGCAAGCCAAGCAGATGGACGTTTGCGCATAAATTTCTAAACCAGACCAACAACCGAATCTTAATTCCAATCCATGTCAACTTAACCTTATGACAAATGAAATTAATAATCGAACATCAAAACCAAACTTAAGGTGGGACTCCGCGGGGAGTTGTACTTAATACAATATCTAAGATTGACCACAAATTTAACACTAGAATTAAACTACTTGACTTGACATACTCAGGCGGACCATGTCGCTTCTAATTTAGTTTCTTTGTTATCTTATTCTTTTTCATTCTCTAGATTACTTATGAAAACTCCTCATGTAAGCCAAGCAGATGAGCCTTTACATGCAGAACTCCCACTACTCAACTGAAGACGAATATTTTTGTAGAAGTCTCATATAACAAACTTGTGATTAAAAATTATGGGTAACCCAAGCGGATGGACGTTTACTATAACTCATAATCACTTTGTGGAGGTCTTAACATTTTAAGTTAATAAAATGTTATTTTTGAAAATCTTGCTTAGTCCTTTTGTTTCAAGAGGTTCTTTTATGTACACGTTATCACATAATTCCTACGTATGTTTTTCTAAATTGGAAGTCATAAAACATTCTCGTAGGTAATCTAACATGCTCCTAAGTGCAAATAAATTAAATCATACAAGTCACACAAAATATGAATTTAATTTCCATCCACAACATGCTTAAGTACATAAATAAATCCATCCACAGCATGCTTAGATAACAAATAAATTCAAATAAATAAATTGTTCTCATGGCCCAGTTGTGGAAACCCGTATATCCCTGCCTACCTAATCTATTACAAAGATTTGAAAAGTACAGATCTTCAAAGATGTTGGTATGCTCCACTCATTTGATGTTGGAAATTAATTCACGTAAGAATTAGGAGAGAGAAGAAAACAAATTCCAAAAGGAATGTTTTGAGATAGGGGCATATCTTTATCAAATCCATTAACATAAGCAAAAAATATCTTTCATCTATCTTGAATTGATAAGGATAATTGTAGGAATGCAGTAACTGAATTCCGATTCATTTTGCCTAGACCAAATTTCGAGTATCATAACTTATCATACATCAGTTATTTTATCTAGCATGCATTTAGAGATTGTAATTGCACCACACAGGAGTTGCGGAATTCTTACCTGTAAATTTGGCGCTAAGATCATTTACGGATGTAGTATTTGACTCCAAAATTGGGTTCAAAGTTGTATCCCGTGCTTGATCTCGTGTAGTCCGGTGATGATAGAATCGCGAAATCTCTACCTGGAATCCTCCTTGTAGTCGACACCTACTATCAGTACCCCTAGGGTTTCTATAATTAATTAAGCTCTGACAGCTCAAATTAATTAATCTCTTATTTAATTTCTTGGAGTCACATGATTCATCCTTATCATCGTACCTGAACTTAATCAACATGCAGTGTTTAATATGATAAACCTTATGAACACATCTGTAACACCCCATATAAATATTACCGGATTTATAGATAGTAATCGAGTAATTAACCAGGATAAAATGAGATTTATCTTCTAAAGTTCCTATTTCCCATCTATAATTAATAATTACAGATAATACCATGACGATTCTGAAAGTGGTCCTGTATCTGAAATCGGATGAGTACATCGAAAGTTATCACGATTTGAAGTTTTCTCGGGAAATTGCTGGATGATGATGTCATGACCTAAAAATATGGGTAAAACCTGAAATGACAGTACATCATAAATTATTGAAAATTATAATTACAAGAAAGCATGTTCAACCGGATCGAAAATTGAATAATCGAAACATCGCATATTGGGTCGGATACCATAAAGCATTTGCGCTCATGTCATCTATTTCGTCCTTACTCTCCCTCCCTCTCCTATAAATAGAAGGCTCTCATCCTCATTCTTCACTCCCCATTTTGTTGTGAAGCTCTTGCAAAATCAAAACTCAATCTACACTTAGAAAATTTCATGGAATCTCGAAGGGGAAATTGAGAGGGAGTGCTAGCCATCATCACAAATTGAATTTATACTCTTTCTAAGGTAAAACCTTAAACTCCCTTTCTCCTTTAAATTTCGAAAATTATGATGATACCATGTTAGAGATCATGTCATGATGCTTGTTTATTAATGTTAATATCATTTCCTAGCTTAGTATCCCATTCATGATGTTTCAGAGCTTTAAATCCAAAACTCTAGTTTTTTATTTCCTTTGAGTTGATGCCTTGGCATGATTGAACGTTTTTTTTTACCTCCTAAGACCCTTAGATTAATTATTTTGAGCCTACTGATGCCTTCATTATAAAATTTAGCCCAAAAATGTGAAATTCACATTTTGTCTCAAGAGCAAAATTGCCAAGCCGATCGGACCGATCATAACAGAATCAATCCGATCATGCCATTGATCAACCATGATAGATTCGATGAGCGATGAAGATCGCTCCGATCTTCATCCGCGATCCCTCTGATCTTCATCCCAAAACTCAGAAACTTAGAACCCTAATTTTAGACTTGAAGATCGGACCCATCATTATTCGATCGATCCGATCACTTTCGAACTCAATTGGACCCCAGAACATCTCAAACGGTCGGACTAATCATTCTTCGATCGATCCAATCCCCTGCTGTCATGATCCCAGGATCGGACCAATCCTTCGTGTTCAGACTAATCCTGTGTGAAACCCTATTTTGATTAGATCAGTGACCCCGATCATCTTCTAAAACTTGCATTTTTACCCAATGTCATCTCCAGATCATTGTTTCTTACTTTATACCTATAGGATCGACTCGATCCTTCCTGAATGGCCCAATCATATTCCTTACTCTGTTTTCATCTTCAACGGTGTTTGTATTTTTGTTATCTTTATCATTACCAGCATGTATTAATTTATCCAATCCTCCTCCTTTTCTAGCTTTGGATTCCTCGATCCTACTCTCGAACAACCCGATATTCCTATTCAACATGATCGGACCAATCGTGTTTGATCGACTCAATCACATACCTCCATTCGTTCGTTTTATATACCATGCCCTTCTCTCAGTTTTGTTTACCACATCTTTTTTAATCTATTACTTGTTCCACATGCAACCCAACCTTATATTTCACAACCTTCAAACCCTTCTTATGATATCCGAAAATCTCTAAACTCTGAATCAATTATCAACCATAGTTTTTGTTTATCATCTAACAGATTGTGAACCTTCAATATTTCATCATTTACACATTACCCGATCATATCTCTTTCCCATATTCTCCTTTTCAACTGCATTCACACCCAGTTACCCCAATACTCATTGATTCTAAGTTCAAACCCAGATGAGAATAGACACTCGATCTTTACGCCGAAGCACCTGTTGTGCCTTGTTACCCTGTATTTCTTTCCGTGCTATTCAATGTTTTTTAAACTCATTCTCTACTCCAACCCAGCGACTATAAATTTATATAGTAATGAAATAACATGAGAATTAAGAATTTTAATCGAGATTAATGCTGATAATTGTTATTTTAGATAGTAAGACAACAAATGAAGTCCTCGCTTAGTGATCAGGTGATCGACTTATCGACAATGCGAACGATCATGCTCAACCCAAACAATGCTAAAGAATTGCTAAGGAAGTGAGACGGGCTTTCTTAAACTAAAATATATGAAAGCAATGTGTTTTCCATTTTTCCTGAAAATCCTCAATCTTATTTGTCATGATTTTGCGTGCTTATTTGTCTCCCCCACCCCACTTGGAGCTTGGAGTTGTTAGTTACCCACCAATTAGAGCTTGGGGAGAATTGCCAGTAGCGTGAAGATAATGATTATGAATGTTTTTGTGTAATGTACGGTGTCAATAACACTCATAGGGTTTTGAGATGTGATTATGCATAACTAATGATCGGTCTTTTTGCATTTGTTTAAATTTAGTTTTGTCGTTGTTTGAGTCATTGTTCGTGTCATTTTCGATCAATTATTATTGTTTTGTATTTCGGTCTTGTTTACCTTTCTTTTGTAGGTTTTTGGATGATAAAATAAAGTTTTGGAAGAGTTTTGGATCGCCGGTTCTGAATCAGCAACCGTCAGTTGTGTTGCCGTTGACTAAGCCTTGTCTTGGAAATTCTCGGGTCACCGCCCACATTCCCGTCGAGCGTCGACTCAGTTGCTGTCAACCAGCCTTGCACAGAAGAACTTTAGAACCGCTGGTTGGGTTGCTGTCCAGTTTGAGGGTCACAGTCCGAGGGTCGAAGTCTGAGGTCGAAGTCCGAAGTTCGAAGTCCGAGGGTCAAAGTTCGAGGGTCAAAGTCTGAGGTCGAAGTCTGAGGTCAAAGTTTGAGGTCAAAATCTGAGGTAAAAGTTCGAGGTCAAAATCTGAGATCGAAGTTCAAGGTCGAAGTCTGAGGGTCGTAGTCCGAGGCTCAAATCGGAGTTCGGGCTTGCATACGTGGGTCGAGTCTGTCGACCAGTCCAGCACGAAAAACTCTCGGGTCACCAGTTGAGACTTTGATGTTTGCTGGCTCGGAACCTTCGATCAACAGTTCAGTTTTTTTCACGGGCTTTCCAGCCCAGTCGCGAGGATTTGACCTAGTTTCGCTCACACCTATAAATAGGGGTTCAAGTGACGTTTTGTAGCAACTTTTTCATAATTTTTCAGTCTTAGTTTATTTCAATTCATAGATTAGATGTATTTCAATTCTTAGATAAATTGATTGTCTTACAATGAGATTCATTGCTCTTATCGGATCGTGACAACCGTTGGGTGGATATTATTACTTTTAATTAAATTCATGTAAGTACTTTCATTCTATTTTCTTAGTTAATTTAAACATGCTTTCGTTTATTGCGTTCAATTTAATCGCTTCCATGACTAGTTTGATTTATCCGGTGGGTTCTAGGGTTTGTGTTGTAAACAATGAATGAATGAATCAATTTTCAATGAAACTTTGAATCTTTTGATTTTCATTTTTTCTTCCATTGAATCAATAAAAGTTATTTCGATGAGTTTCGAATTAATGCTTTTCAAATCAAAAGTTTGGCAAATTAATGAACTTGGAATTTAGAGGGCTTAGAGGCTTTAGGTGAACATCAAAACATGGAAGACAAAACTCCTGGACGTAATAACCCAGAACAAAATGATAATGAACAAACTGACATTGGGGTACGGAATCTATCAATAGTTCTGGACCCTAATCAAAACATTCTGGGTATCACACACATCTTAATCTAGAAGTTCTCCAACTACTGTTGAGAGATTCTGCCAAGCTACGTGCTCATCGCGAGCAGCAGGCTCAATTAGCCCTGGTGCATGCCCAAGCTGCACCACTTCCTCAAAATCCTGATCCTCCTATTGTACTCATTCAAAACAATCTTCCTGAATTTTAACTTGGTCAGAATCGAGGTAACGTGCCTCAAAATCCTCAACCACCCATTCCTCAGTACTACCATCCACGACAAAATCTTTTTCAGCGTGCTCCTGCACCTGAGATTAATCATCATATAGGATTGAACAACGTCGTTCTATCCCTTAACAAACTCTTCAGGCTCCTCGTCCCGAGGATCATAAACATGCCACTTTTCAATACGACGTTGATACCAAAAACTTTGAGTTGAAAGGCATAATTGTCTAGCTTGTCCGAAATGAAACCTTTAGTGGTTTAGCGTCTGAGGACCCCAATGCTCACATAAACCAATTCCTTGAAATTGCATCTTCCTACAAAATAAACGGGGTTTCTCATGACCAAATCAAGCTTAAACTATTTCCTTACTCTCTTAGGGATAGAGCACGAGAGTGGTACTACAATGTATACAAAAGTCAAATCACGACTTGGAATGATCTCCAATCCAAGTTCCTTCAAAAATTCTTTCCTTCGGCCGTTATTCTTATCAAGTAAGTTAGACTTGCATCTTTCATTCAACGTGCTGATGAGCAGTTTCACGAAACCTTGGATAGGCATCGTGAAATGTTGCGCAGAAGCCCTCGCCACGGGTTCTCCGATACACAACAAGTGTGTCAATTCTACCATGGCCTGAATCCTGAGACCAAGGCTCTTGTCAATACGTCGGCTGGTGGATCTCTCATGAAGAGAACCCCAGAAGATGCACGATTGATCCTTGAGAATATGGCTAGCGATTCTGCTTGTTCGCTAATGCAGTGTTCTCAACTCGTGACAGTTCAACCCATTGCTGCTATAGATAATATCAATTCCTTGGGTATGGAAGTAGCCCGTTTGTGAGAGAAATTTTCCTATGTTCAAAGGGCAAGAGAGGTGCCCCAAATTCTTCCATTCATACTTGTGTGTTTTGCATGGCCAGTTGACTTGATGCACGGCGGCTCGGAACCGTCGATCGACAGTTCAATTTTTTTCACGGACTTTTCAGGCCTATCGCGAGGATTTGACCTAGTTTTGCCCACACCTATAAATAGGTGTTCAAG
>AYJT01021270.1:0-14732 GCA_001278415.1 Ocimum tenuiflorum | reverse complement strand
AGAGAGTGAGATTCTCTCCTGAACACACACGAAGAAAAGAGAGAATAGAGAGTAGAGAGAGAACTAGAGAGAGAATCAGATTTCAGAGAGAATGAGGAGAGAAAACCAACCGTCTGACCTTATCTCTACCGAGAGAAACTGAACCGTCACGTTTCTAGAAGAGGTAGAGTTTCATTCAGTTGGGCTTTTCAATTTGGGCCGGGCATGTAGTGTTTGGGCCGGGAGGAATTCCACAATTGGGCCTACTATTTTACAGTCCAACGGTTAACAAAAGGAAATATAATAAAATTTAGAAGAATTTTTTTGGAATATCACACATTTAATAATTTTATTTTTCTGAAGCCCGTAATATTTTGCCATGCAAATCTATTATTAATAAATATGGGTATTTTACATAAACTCTCAGACAAAATTATGCAAAAAGAGGAAAAAGGGGAACAATTGCATTTCGAAAAAATAGGGTATGACTTTATTTTTATTCACACATATCTAAATAATTAACAATATGTTTGTGATAGCCCTAAAATTCGTTCCGGAAATTTCATTTAAAAAATGAATAATTATTTATTTTGAGCTAATTTTATTATGTATATTTCGATTTAATTATGTGATTTAATCGAAAATCGTATTATTTTATTGGAAAATTGATGATTTTGAGCATTTCAGACGAGATATTATTCTGGAAAATTTTGAAGTACTCCTCCCACAACATTCTTCAAGTTATATTAGTGGCATGTGGGTGAATCATACCATTAACACAGGTTAAAAATAAAGAGTAAGGAGATGAACTTATATTTTATAATATAAGTTTCCACATATTTCATAAAGTCATATCCGAAGTGTGTGAGAGGGAGTGAAGAACAAAGTGGCAGAGCAGAAAAATGAGAGAGAAGAAGAAACAAGGGTAGCAATGCAGTGAAGTATGATGAGTTGACAGTTAGTTTATTGAGCTACGTATCTCAACAATTTCGACCACCTAAGATTGTTTTTCAACGCTAAGACTAGTTGTAATAATGCACCCAAAAAAACAATTTGAACACTGTCATATCAGCGACACATCAAAAGTTTAAATCCACTAACTTTTTTAAACGTATTCCTATAAAAGTTTATATGATAAATATGTTATTTATGGTAAATTACATGTAAATTTTTCGAATTACATTAACTTAATGAATTTTCTCAAAATTACTAGTTTAATAAACTAATGAAAATTTTAAATTACATCAATACAAATTACCCTAATAAACAAGATGAATTAAAATAACACAGCATCAAATTACTGCAACAAAGAAAATTAAATAACACGACATTATAAATAAGAAAATTAAATAACACAATATCATATAAAAGAAAATTAAATAACACAACGGCTATGTTAAAAAAAAAAAGCATACATTTGCACACAATTTGACCAATCATAAAATTTTGCACATAGATTCATGAACGGTAATATGAATGGGATAAATCAGAAATTAAAAAAAAAATGAAAAAGCATATACGTCAAGTTTGACCAAATTAATTTCTGCACCTATGTTGTGAAGCACGGTTATAGATGAAGGTACTATTTGAGATGTGTGGCCAATTGAGATGCATGCCTAATAAAAAGTAATAGATTTTATTAAATAAAAAAGAAATAGATTAAAAGTTGGTGGCTGACATGCATTGCCTACCCAAGCAACCAAAATCCAAGATTAAGTATAGGGAGTGTGGTTCAAAAATTTTTGACAACTCATTAATCTCTAATGGATGAACCAGTTCTCAAGGTTCAAATTTCATTTTTGAACCTAACATTACTACTACCCTAATTCCATCCTCACATACAAAAAAACTTAGTTTCTAACCACACATAATAACGTCTAAATATTTTGCCACACATAATTATAATATGTGTGGACAAATTAATGGGATATTTTTTTCGAACCTTTTTGACCCTCCAGAATAAGTGAGGTATAGGGTTCGATTCCTCTTTTCTCCATTTCCGCAACTAAAAAGTAGCTTCCTCAATTTGTTTTATTTTGTTAATTGATTCGATAACAATTCGATCCGCACAATTGTTACCCCTATTTCTCTTCAACTACTAAAATATCTGCATCGCATTAAGACATATTATTTAATTATTTAATTCGATTTATCAAATTTTGCATTTAATTGCTAGTCTTAATAAAAGTAGTGAAGTTAATTCGGAATTTTAACTGCTAACTACACTATTATATATGAAATGTCTCACCATTAAGTCGTGTATTTTTTATATGAAGTCTCACCATTAATTTGTGTATTCAATATTCTACAAGACACATAATAATATATAATACATTCATTGTTTATTTATTAATTTAGATTCTATTTATTTGCTAAGCCACACACTATATATTATTTCTAAAAAGTTAGATGCATTTTAATTAATATGCATAGGCCAGTTTAATTGCAATATAATTTGTAATAATACAAACATTCATTAAAAGTTTTCTTTATTTTGTCACATTAAATATTGTGGGGATACATTGCAAAAGGCTGCACACTTCGCCAAAATCAAGAGTACAAAAATTTCAATCTCCCTCCAAAATCTTGCAAACAATTAACAATACCTCTCTAACTTTTCCACTCTCCATAACCGCACAACGCATAACACATGAAATTGGAAGAAAAAAGCCACAACCAGGATTATGAAAGAAGTTTCTGCCAACAAGCCGCGGTGGATAGGTGACGGTGTATCTGAATGTGTACGATCTCCACGCCGGCCGTTAATGGCTCACTCGGGCGGTCAAGGAGGTTGATGGAAAATAATAGTTGATGAATATATTTTCTTTTCTTTCCCATAGAAGGCCAATAAGTTGAGATTCTAACAGAATTATATAATTGTAGTTTTGTGAGATAAAAGGATAAAACTATTGATTTAGAAGTGTTGGGTAATATAATGAGTCTATGTTTGAACAGGTTTCATGATGTTGTTGCAGCAGCCAACTACAAACACAAGGGGAGGATACGTAGAATTTCGAGAAAGGAACTCCAAAGCTTCTAGACCAGCAACAAAAATGCCTGCTGCAGTTCCAACTGTTTGTAATGTAGAGAAATCTAAGTTGGAACAAAGTTTTGTTTTGTAGGATCAAGTATTAGAAGACGAGAGAATCAATTATGTAATCACAACTATTGTTTTTTCCTTTCACAGTTGTCTTCATTTCTAATTTTGTCAAATATTTGTTTATTGAATTTGATTGTATTAATGTTCGTTTAAGCATGATTGTAATATTTTATATGAATTTTTCTCTGTATTGCGATTAAGAGGTTAAGGGATATCAAATTTAATTACATCAAAATTAACTAATATTTTTAATTATTAAAAAAGAATTAACCACACACATATTACAATTATACCTACACATTGAAAATGACACGCCAGCATTTTCGGATCCCATGTAGGATGACACATCATCATTGTCAGTGGCATGTTGGCATGCCATGTTATTTCCACGTCATTATTGTGTGGTTAACAAATATATTTAGCCACGTATAATACCCTGCTTTAATGACATATATATGTGTAGGTAAAGAATGATATATTCATCCACAATTATCAAAATGTGTTACTAAAATCTTTTAGCTACAGAAATCTAGGGACACATGTTAACATATATATATATGAGTCGGTAAAAATTTATAACCACACATAAAGATATCTTTAGCTACGTTTACATGTGTGGCTGAACAATCAATTTTTTTATTTTTTTTGTTTCATTACGCGATCCAACCGTTTAAAATGTGTAAGAAATCATGTATTTATGTTCCTTATTATGATTTGTTCTGGTGGATTGAGGTTAAAACGGGATTTGAGTGTGATAACGTAGAAAACCGTACGAAGTTTATGTGTACATAAAAGTTAAATTTCTCGTAGTAATTCTAGTTCTTATTTCAGTTACAGCTAATCATCTAATTTACATTTTCTTCGTATAATTGTAAATTTCTTCATCCCTCGATCAAAAAGTCTATAAATTAGCATTAATTATTTAAATCAAGCTCTCACGAACCATATTTAATTTTATAAATCTTTAATAAGCTCTATATTTAATAATCACGTACATTAAGGAGTCGAAATATAGAGGATGAAAAGACTAAACTATTATGCAATAACTTCAAAATAAATAGACTTACCACAATAATGATAATATGTTAAAGAGTTAATAAAAAAAGATAATATATTAAAGAGGATCCATATTCTATATGTTGTTTGTATTTTGTTGCAAGACATTTGCTTCGTGGCTACAGCCACGATGTGTGCTTATTAGGTTTTAGAGCAAGGATTTTGTTCAAGAATTCATATATTGCTTGCACAAAGCTTTTCAACCAAAAAGTTTTGAAGCCAACCAAAACGCGATTAAACGTGAATTACGAAATAGTTTTCCTAATGCATTGAAGTAGGTGAAGAATTTTGGATTGTGCTTGACACTTCAAATATCTATTTTGTGTATGAAGTTCAAAACAATTTTATATCAGTCATTGAACAATTGAGTCAAATAAATATTTTAATGATGATTGTTTATTTATTCTAACTAATATACTTGAATATTTGAAAAAATTTCTTGTAAAACCGTAAAAGCCACATTGGAGGATATTACAAGATAAAAATTCGACAAAACATTGTCGAGTACCCAAGGAAGAGACCTCTTACTGGTAGTATCATCTATATGCACGAGTTTACGCATTTGAAACACCTGTAGGTGCTAAATTTGTATAAAGTTTATTTTTAATATTTCATTTAACAATTTTTCTCATGTTTTTATGTACTAAAAATAATTAGCATGCTAGTTTCATTTTTTGATTGACTACTTCGTTTACGAAGGACCTAACGAGTGATACTTGGTCAAAATGAAGAAGACATGAAGAGTCAATTATCATGAGATAACTTTAGTTGGTTTTAGTGGAGTTGATGTAAACAATAACTATTACATTGTCCAAAACTCATATGATCCAACATTGGATCATTTTGGACATGTAAAAGTGCGTTGAAATCTCGTAAGATGGCTATTTTGTGGAAAGAGATGTAGTAGACTCAAAAACGACATGCAGTAAACTTATTTGAGATTTTATTATTTGATATGTTGCATAAGTCATTCAAAAAAATTTATAGGCTTCTCTGAAATGGCTAATAGAAAATATCAAATAATAAAATTAGAAATAAATTTACTTTATGTTTTCTTTGAGTCTTAACACGTCTTTATCACAAAATAAACTCATCTTACGAGATGCGGGCGCATTTTTGCGTATCCACAATTACCCTAAATTTGACCATATTAGTTTTGGACAATATAATAATTATTGTTCCTTCAACTCTACGAAAACTAACTAAATTACCGCAATGATTGTTGACTCTTTCCTTCTCCTTTACTTTGACCAACTCTCGCTCCCTAGGTTCATTGTAAAAGAGCTTCTCAAAAAAAAAAGTTGTCAATCAAAAAATAATTATTTTTAGTACTCAAATTGCACGAGAAAAATAATTAAATAAAATGCTAAAAACACACATATAATTCAGCACTGGTCTTTCAAGTGCATATGAATGATATTACCAGTAAAATATTTCTTCCTGTGTTTGATAATGTCTTATCGAACTTTTATATTTTGATATCCTCCGAGGTAGATTTTATGGTTATACAAAAAAATTTCAAATGTTCAACTATAATAGTTAGAATAAAAATAATAAACAACCATTAAAATATTTATTTCATTCACTGGTTCAATGGTTGATACAAGATGTTCTCAACTTCATGCACAAACGAATATTGAAGTGCCGAGTACAATTCAATATTCTTCATATACTTCAATGTATTACGATAACTATTCAGAAGTCTATGTTTAGACACACTTTGGTTGAATTCAAAATTTTTTCGAGAAAAACTGTGTAAGCAATCTATGAGTTCAAGAACAAAACTCTCGAGACTCTTGTGCATGCTCTAAAACCTAAACAACATACATCGTGGTTGTAACCACAAACACAAAACAAATGTCTAGCAACAATATACAAACAACATATTGGTATACATAAACTCTTTAACACATTATCAATATGTTAACTCTGTGTATGATTAAAGTTATTGCGTAATAGTTAGGCCTTTCCATTCACTCTATTTTGGCTCATCAATGTTATATGATATAGAGTTTTACCAAAGATTATACAATTAAATATAGTTTTAAAATCTTGATTTAAATAATTTATCCTAAAATATACATTAATATTTAAACAATTACGCATAACCGCAATGTGAACAAGACATACTACGAAAAAAATTAACTTTTATCTACATATAAATATTTCACACATTACTATCTGTGGATATGTGGCAACATAGAAGAATAAAATATGTGGTAGAATGTACTTAAATTTATAAAAATTATGACATTGATTATATGTGACTAAAACATATAAATTATTTTTGCATTTTAACGGGAAAAAAATCATACTTTTTTTCTTTTTCAAATCTTTAATGCCTAGTAGCGTTTTAAAACTAATGCATTTTTCAATGCAACAAATATTTACCCACACATATTATCAAACATTTTATCAAATTTAGATATGTGTTGATAAAAATAAATTCATAGCCAACCTTTTTGAAATGCAATCATTCCCTTTATTATTTTTTAATTTATTTTATTTGAGATCTTATGTAAAATACCGTGTTTATTAATAATAATAAATTTACGCCGCAAAACATTACATATTTAAGAAAAATCAAATTATTAAGTGGGTGATTTCCCAAAAACTTTCTTTTAAATCTAATTTTTTAATTTTTTTCTTAACTGTTGGACTATGATATATCATAAAAAATAATATTATATCATATTGTGATTTTTGTTTGGATGAGGATCACTTATAAATAACTTTTTGATAATTATATACAAATCATGTAATAATTTTAGTTTAATATATATTCTTATATCATATATTTTATTATTTTTTAATTAAGTATTTATAGGGAATGTAATATGCAAAATATTCTTACAAGATATAACAGTATCTCATAGATTTAAGATAGATTAATTTCACACAGAATAGCAAATTGTGAAAATAAAAAAAAAAATTGAAAAAAAGGGTTGAACTTTTAAATATTATACAAAACCACGATGCGCCAGAATTGTCCCCCTATCTCCACTTTTCCTCCATCCCTAATTTTTTGTATTAGAGAAATCTCTGATAAAGATACAACACTCACTCCTCTTGATTATCACCTAATACCAACTAATCAATGTTTAGTAATACTAAATGAGGTAAGGGACCATTATGCTAGATTAGTTTATTTGTATTTTCAATTTTATTTTGTCTTGACTTCTAAATTTTGTTTGCGATTTCGTATATTTTAACGAGTGATGTTAATATACGTAAATTATAAATCTGAAATAATATATGTTTTAATGGTATCTTCTTTATTGTCTGATTATTGAATTTCAATTGACAGGCATGTAAAATCATGTTATATTACTACGTATTGTTGCCATGCAGATCTCAAGCCTACACTTTTTAAACTCTGCTCAATGTTAATTGTTGAAGGGTAGAAATTATTTGATTTTCTACATTGTCTTGTTTTCTCTAATGGGGATTATGCAGAAATGCTGGTTTTGAGATTCCGAGTTGACAAGAGAGTGGCCATAAAGGATTTTCGATTCATGGTTGATATGTTATGTCTTCTAGTAATTTATTGTACAATTATTCTTCGAAATGTGCAACGTTGCTATATAATACCTCAATGTTGGAGTCATGACCTCATGAATGTATCAAAACAGGGAAAGAAATTTTTCATAATCTATCATGACAGGGAAAGAAGGATTACTTGGTGATATTGCAAAAGGCAAATGTCGCGGAAAAGTGAGGTCCCGAGCATGCACCGATAACTGCAAAAAAGGAGCTGGAGGAATTAGGAACTCACCTTACATGATTATTGCAGCCATTTTTATCTGGATCACTTTTAGAGTTTTTGTTTTTGTTAAAGCTTTTCCTAGTTGTAGTATACAACTGTGCATGGAAGGAAGAGGCAAAACAGAAATTTGTGAGTTGTAATGTTTCTATGGTTATGATTTTCCTCCATTGTGCTAACCTCATCTTACAGCCTTCCTCCAATGAATGGATAAAATATGTTCATTAAATGGATACAATCAAGACAAAGAGCAGTTGTAGTAATGTTCCTTTTATTTTTCCCATTTACATTCTTTCAAAGGCATTCATATTTGCAGATGCAGTTTATTCATAGCCAACCAATGACTCGGTCGATGCATGACAAGAATTATTTTCTACTCTTTTTGGATAAAAGCATTCCAGCACGCAATATGTGACATGCTCTTCTATAAAATTATAAAGTAAACAAAATTTCTTATTGAAAGGCAGGGCAGGTAAAAGAAAGAGATTCAGTATGAATAAGACAAGGAAGATGGATAGTAGCAGTGCCAGTGCAACTGAAGTGTCGTGACTAATGGTGCTACAAAGCCTCAAGGAATAATTGGATAGTAGAAGCCTCTATTTTCTCTAACAAGGTACATGGTAGAATCAAGAGATATTGGGATTAGCTATGTTATGGCAGTGTTTCTTGTTGGTATCTTTGGAAGTTCTTAATGCAAAACATCAAACAGAGCATATTTGCATATAAGGAATACAAAAAGCATATGCATACGGCAGAAAACAGAATAGCATCATCAAAGAATCCTACGCATATACAAAAGTAAGTAAAATAGCATAGAAGCACAAAGTCCAAAAATCTGATACAAATTAAGGACTTGACAAATCAAATAGCCGTGGATTTTTTCTGCTCTTTATCACTTGATTCTGACCAAAGAAAACAAAAAGAAAGGTCCCATTTTTCATGATTCTAAAGCCATTCCAGAGGCCCCAAGCCATCATCTTCACTCAAAAGTAAGGGTGTAAACGGGTTGAGTCGAGCCGAGTGGTGCCAGGCTCAAACTCGACAGCAAAACTCAAAGCTCAAGCTCGACTCGGCCGAGCTCAAAATATCTGAGCTCTGAGTTCGGCTCGGTCAAAAGCTCGAGCTCTACTCTAGCTCAATTTTCTGTGTCTTTTTTTTAGTGCTTTTCAAATTCAATAAAGGCATGGGCTCTACTCCGCAATTTCTCCCGTCCTGCTACAGCTCGCCGCGGTTTGTGGTGGGTGAAGCAGTCTTTGAGAGAAAGGGGGAAGGAGATGGTGGCTGAAGCAGTCGTGAGAGGAAGGGGGGAAGGAGATGGAGCGAAAGAGAGAGATCAGGTTTTCGTTGTTGTTTGAAGGATTATATATGTATAAAATTAGGGCAATGGCTACATTAGGTTTTGATTTTGATACTTCTAAAAAAGCATGTAAATTGTTAATTGTTTATGTTAATCATTTTTTTTGGCATTAATCGCTTATTTTTTATGTTAATTAGGTATTTGTTTTTTTAATTATTCAAATTTTTTTTAACATATAAATTAATACAAAAGCATTCCACTAATAAAAACATGAAATCGAAATACATTGAACTTAAATTAAAAATATTAAAAATATAATAAAATACATATTTAAAATGCAATACGATAAGCATAAATTAATAATCTCCTAATCCTGAACCTGATCGAGGACCTCCAATATCTGAAAAATAACTTCCAAAATTAAAATTATCGTCGGAAGGAGGATTTGATATTTTCGTGATAAGTTTTGCTTGATCTTGCTCAAAATATAATCGAGTTGTAGGATTCGACATGGATGTTGTATTGATCATCAAATTCTGTTCTCTGCTTCCCATGTAGCCAAATCATTTGCCTTTTGATATTCGACGTTGTATTTATCTTGAGCAAAAAATTTTTGTGCCGGCTGATGCAGTTGATGAATACATCAATATTGGGAGTCCACTACGATTGAATGTGTAAAGAGATTTTGTCGTGCAATTGTTGAAATTTTTTCAGATTAATATCTAAGATCTCCTAATGCTAGTGACGTCGAAAAACTACTCTATATTGACAAAAAAACGTGGATTTTCATGAATGTTAGGTAGTTTAGATTGCATGCATTGAAGGTGGAAAAATTGTCCAACTATTTGGGCTGGACAATATGGAGGTCGCAGTGGAAAACCAATAGTAATTCTTGAAATTATTGTTGATTATGGTCCTTGGACATGGCATGCATACTTTGGTATGCCTGGATGATATCAATATATTGAAAAGATCTCATCTTTTCACTAATCTTGCTAGCGGTATCGCCCACCTATACACTATGTCATACAAGAAAAGGCATATTATATGGGTTATTACCTAGCAAATAGAATATATCCAAAATGGTCAACACTTGTGCCAACTATTTATGATACTCGCACGCAAAAAAAGAAATTTTTCGCAATGAAACAAGAATCTTGCAAGAAAAATGTCAAACGAGCATTTGGAGTTCTTCAAAGCCGATTTGCAATTGTAGCGAATCCATCCCGCTATTGGAGTAAGGATTATTTGCATGATATAATGACTATGTGCATTATCATGCACAATACGATAATTGAAGATGAACGAGATCTTGGCCTACCTATCGATGATTTTCGAGAAGTTCCGACCCCAGATGTTGAAACTGTGAACGAAGGAATCGATCAATTCCAAACATTTCTTTCTCGATTTAAAAAAATCACTTCCTAATACTTTGATTGACCATCTATGGTAAGAATTTTTCAATTCGTAAAATAATGTATTGTGAATTATTTTATTTGTATCGAATAAATTAATCATTTTTATGATAATTTTGCATCGATTGTTTTGATTAATTGAATAATTTAAAATATAAAATTTAAAAATCCAATATTCACTGTACAGAGACATGTATGCATTATAATTATTAATTTTAACAAATAACTAAAATTATTAATATTAAAAAATAATATATATCTAAATATATATAATATAAAAATTGGTAAATAAAAAATTAAATAAATAGTAGGAGGGATCAAAATGGAATATTTTATCATAGAGAAAAATTTAAAATTGATAGTTGGAGATGAATAGTGAAAAATTAGAAACTTAACTAGGAAATAGAAATAGAGTTGAATGAAAAATAAAATTATGGTTGCAGATGGCCTCAAAGATGAGCGCGGGGAAAATGAGAGAGTGAGGAGTGGTGGCTGCCAAAAATGAAATTTACTATTGTTGATATATAATGAATATTGTTGTAAGTAAATAAAATATAAAGGTGTATGTGTAAATAGCCCTGAGCTCAATTAGGCTCACTAGCTTAACGAATCGACTATACTTGAGCTCGAGCCCGACTAACTTCAAGTCGATTTTGAATATTTTTCGAATCAATATCGAGTAGCTCATTGGTAAGTTCTACTCAGTTACACCCCTACTCCAAAACCAACATTTAGACAAGACTAAAAGAGAGGAAAGAGAGTCAGAAGGCCAAGGAAAAAATGACAATGCCCGCTGTCTACCATAGTTGCCACAAAGTCCTTTTGCTGAAAAAAATAAATTGAATTACTACCAAATCGCCAACTAATTCCCAAGTAAACATTTAAGGGATGACGTTACACATTTTTAACCCCCGTCAATTGATGAGGGTATTTTTATACGATGAAAGTAAAGTTTGAGGTAGAATTCCTTGATAGTAAAACTTTAGAAAAAAATTACAGGTTGACCAAATCAGTAGGGCAAATTTCATAGTTGGTATTTTTTGTGATCAAATAATAACTAATCACCATGAAAGAACTAAAAACTAATATACACCTTTGATCCTTGGTATCATAAGGCTAATATAGTGCCACATGTTAGGTAGTTAGTAATGATTTATATGCACTAGGGGTATTTTTTGGCGTTGCAACCAATTTAATTAAGTTAAAAATAATAATTAAAAAATATTCCCACATAAAAAATTATACATTCAATTTTTAGCAAAATAATATTGGTTATTAAATTTTAATTTGAATACTATTAAAAGATCCTTCCATGATTTGTACGTGTTTCAGATTTTGAATACTTTGATAAACCTCAAAATCCTTGGTATCATAAGGCTAATATAGTGCCACGTGTTAGGTAGTTAGTAATGATTTATATGCACTAGGGGTATTTTTTGGCGTTGCAACCAATTTAATTAAGTTAAAAATAATAATTAAAAAATATTCCCACATAAAAAATTATACATTCAATTTTTAGCAAAATAATATTGGTTATTAAATTTTAATTTGAATACTATTAAAAGATCCTTCCATGATTTGTACGTGTTTCAGATTTTGAATACTTTGATAAACCTCAAAATCCATTCATCAAAGAGAAATGACGCAAATGAAGAAATATTTAATGTGAACAACTGAAGTGATGAGATCGTCACTTTTTGAAAATATTAACAATGGTAGAGAAATGCACTCTAAGAAAAAAAAAGGATGCAAGTGCTGATTAAATTAGATATTATTTCATTATAAAAATATCAGTATTGTGGCATGTAATTAGTCATTGACCAGTAAAGCAAGATTTTTTTGGTTTTGAATTGCATATTTGTGCGACTCGTGACTAGATGAAAACTCTATTAGATATTAAATTATATATTGTATCATTATAAATTAATCATTGTTCTCGAATGAGTCATGTCTGATGGTGAGAGTTTTTTTTTTTTTGGGATCGCATCTTCTTACGACTCAGGGCAGCGATTTTTATAGCCCACGGTTTCTTTTGGGATTGTTTAATGTTGAGAATTTGTGCCATTGTGCGCGATCTTACAACCCGCGGTCTTCCAACAGTATGGCTTTGATGTCACTGAACAGAAGAGCACAAAAAATCTCCTATTACACTATGGTGTTACACGCATGGTTTCTTGACATCTGTATTAATTAAGGGTATAAAGTAAGACAATTTTTTTATGAACATGATTTATCTTCATTGATTTGTACACATGTTTGAAATTTATTTAGTCTAACAAAATGTGTAACATTATTGTGTAGAAGAGAAACTTTTCTTTTGGAATGAAAACCAATGCCTCGTAAAATGTGGTGGATTTTTTATTTATTTTTTTAAGAAGATTTGGATCAATCCATGTTGATCCCAAATCAGATATATAATATATAACGGAAGCGAAAGAAGTGGATGTAATAGAGCGAGAATAAATATTACTTTTATCTCAGTTGACTTGAGAAGGGTAAGTTGGGTTTCTTAAGGATTTTGTAGTTTAGTCAGTTAGGGTTTGTTCAGTTATACTTCAACTATTGAGGTAGGTGGGTTTCAAATACTTAGTGAAAGCTGTAAATAAACACAATAACTTGTAGAGGTTTAGATTCAATTAATCATACGTCCTCTCTCCCTTCAATGAAGGGAATTCAGTAATCAAAATTATACACGGTGTTGTTAGCACGGTTTATAACTAAGATTCTTCTGAACGGAGAGATTTAGGACTGTCGGTTGCAGACGCGGATGATCTGAGATGCTTTACCGGAGTCCATCTCCTAGGCATCGTAGATCGGCATGTAAAGGTTTTAGCTCCCTTTAGAACGTGAATGAAATGAGGCAGGTGTTCTCATTTAGATTCTAAGAACGCTCTCGGAGTCTCAAGCTATAGAAACAGTTGAGAATTTTCGGTGGGTCTCGAGTTAAAAACTCGGAAAGCTTGAATGTTTGAGAGAAAAGAACGTAATAAGTTTGAGCAGATTGAGAGTTAGTAGTCTTTATTCGTCGTTCTTCTCTCCTATTTATAGTTGACAGATTTGAATAGTGCCGTTGGAAGTGGGTGGAAGGCAGGGGTTGAGTGGTTCAATCTGTCATTAGAAGGATAGAGCCATTATTGTACTTACAACAGGCTTTTTAGAGTTTTATCCGCCAGTCCATCAACTTTCGGCTATGGACCGCTGGATATTACCTACTTGTCAGAGTACTTTCTTTTGAATATAAAGAAAGTCAGCTCTGATTATCCTTCTTATTGTCTCAATTGTCTATGAGACAATTGATCTTGATTTCAGATATGAATGAAAGAGATTCCTCGAATGTCAGCTCTCCTTTTTTAGGTTAGCTCTGGATTCAGACTGATCTAAAGTCAGCTGTAAGTTCCACAGGAACTTCAGCTGGATTAGCTTCAACTAACTGTTTTCAGCTGGTGTGCCACTCAGCTGGATGTTCACAACTGGGTCAGCTGTTGTAGAAGAACTATTCTTTCAGGGATGTCCTTAGTCTTGATCTCTTTAGCTTCAACTCTCCGCGAACCTATGCTATTACAGATCAGACATATACAATTATTACATTCTAAATATAGTCCTAAACTACTGACATGGTTTCTGACATTATCAAAATATATAAATTCCTAACGATCCAGTTTTCCATAATGATAACCAATTAAAGGACGTGACTAATATGCTTGAAATGCTCAACATCCATATTAAATGGAACGTGCATAGTCATCATTTTACTACAATGCCCCTCTAATGAGTAATGTAAAATACGATAGACATGGATACATGATTACCAACCAACAATAATTACAACATCCTAAAAGCTCACGATTGAGAAGGATTCTTTGTTCTTTTGCTAATATGAATTATTTAGTGAATGCACTCCATTTTTTATATATCGAAAGATTAAAAAAAAAAACCATAATCTACTAGTAGAGACCTATTAATTAGATACACCCTCGTCTAGAACCAGTGCGACAGCGCACAATATTCCAATCGGAAAGTGCGGAATAAATAGCGTGGTGTACAACACTTGGAGCATTAATTCCCAATTTTTATTTAAAGCTTTGATATTTTATTTTTAATAAATAAAATTTGGGCACGCTT
>AYJT01021240.1:0-10292 GCA_001278415.1 Ocimum tenuiflorum | reverse complement strand
TTATTATTATTATTATTATTATTATTATTATTATTGAGGTTCGATTTTAACTCATGGATCAAGAACACTAAGAAAGGGAATAAGATGGATTTTAGATGATACTTCCCAGGAATGTTTATCATCGTCTAGGTCAGACATGCGAGCTTTTTTAGATTGAGACATATGGAGTTTATGTCTGACAACGATGTACAGGGCGTTGTTCCAATGGAACAGTGAAGAAGACAATAAGCCGCCTTCAAGTCCCTCGTTTCCGACCCACTTCCTCAACGCTCGACCCGATCGCTGGAGTTCTCCATTGTGTGGGTCATCCTCAATGAGCTTCTGGGCCTTGTTCCAGTGCTTTGAGAACCTGTTTGTCGGGTCATTTGTTGTAGATTACGTCTAGATTGATGGCTGGAAATTTTGACTCACAACAGTGATAAGTTGGACTCTCAATTAACACTCCTATTTTTCGTTTGTATTAGAAAATAATTCATCAGCTACTTTTAAGAAGCAAAAGTTGCACCCGTTTTATTAAAATCTAAAACTACGATAAAATAGACATGAAGGCAAATTCAAATAAAAAAAGTACAATAATTTCGAATATTCTCCCACCGAAATTCGACATTATTTTTAAGATGCGCAATTAAATACCTTAATCACCTCTACTAATCAATAGCATGGCCCAGTGAAGGTGGATTCCCACAAGAATTAAGATGATTATGTTTATAGTTTTGTTGCTAACTCGAACGCAGAAAATGGTGGAGGGATTGATTGAATTTGACTAAACTAAAAACCACCACTTTATCAGCAATAATTATACTAAGAAACAATAAAAATTGAAATCTGAAAATGTTAATTCAGGTATCGGTTTTGTTGTCTCACTTCCATAATTATTTAAAAATCAATGCAATGTGTTCTTCTGTTTGGTCCGAGATCTCGCTCATTCAGTTAAAAACAAATTCTATCTATTAAATTTCCTCTCAGAATAACTTTAATTAAAAATAAGTTCCTCAATTAACCTTATTAATATAGATAATCTGGAATAAATTCTCTAGATTTAATCTACACTATCAATTCAAGACAATTGAATAGACAATAAATTATACACAATTTACACTTAGTGAATTTTAATTTTTGTTATTCTAATTATTTATGAATTAATTTCTGAAAAAAAATAAAACAAGCAATAATTATCAGAAACGCGAATGGCCACCGTGAGTACGTGATAATGTGCTCACAACTGATTTTTCAATAAATTAAAAGTGTTGAGAATAATTAAAAATATCCACACAGCCAATACTAAATTGACACATCATGTCCACAGTGGGTATCGATTATATATTCTAATCTAGCATTTATCGTATGAACATTCAAACGTTGCCCACTCTTATATTTTATTTTATTGTCTTTTCTTCTTTTCGGGATACAATTTGTCATTCTAGAAATAGAAACTGAAATGCGATGAATCGTTGAAAGTCCATGTATGCATATGCATAGTCTTGTAGATGTGAGAAATTAAATATTGCAAAAGAAATTATATATACACGATTTGAAGTTTTTTCAATGGTTTAAATATCAATAACTTTTATACATACGAATTTCTAAAGAATTTTCAATTAGAATTTTTATTAGAATATGTCATGAACACTGGACTAGTACATGTTAATTGCGTCGATAGCGAGTCTAGGATTTAAAAATTGGTGAAGAGAAAAACCAAATGTCGAAGAGACTTTGTACTAAAAATTATCGAAGATGGGTTATAATAATCAAATTATCGACTCAAATCTCAATTTCAATGATAAGTCATTTCATAGTAATAATTTAAATATCATGTCAGAGAATTAAGAGAAATAATAAAAAAAAGAGAAATAATTAGTAGAATTATCGAGAGGGCCAATGTTCAGCTGACTTATGGGTAAATTTTAAATTAATAATACGCGAATTTGTGTAAATATAGGAGTTATGTTGGATATTTCAATCATTATTTCAACCTGGTATATTGAACTAAAATATTTTAGAATATGAAATCGGACAAATTAAATATCATGATAAACGTCAAATTAGAAAGCGTAGAACATCGGGTCCTAATCTTCTGCTACATACTTATGTTACACAATGCTACACATGGTCTTATAAAGAAAGATTTTATCAAAAAATAATCTCCCTTAAATAATACATATGACAAAAATTAGCCAGTCAGTTATGTAAATTCTTCGACTCCGATCATCGAAAATCTCTGTAAATTTACTCTCTTAATCTATAAAATATCAGTCAGTCCGTTCTAGGGGACTATAAACCTTTCTGGAAGTCACGTGTTCGATTATAATCAAGCCTAGAGTCCCTAATTGATCTCCGATCAAAATTGAACCTCAATAATTTGGCGCCCATAGTGGGGCTCTAGGCGATGAGATTAATCGAAAGTTATTCTTGTGTCTCAAGCTTTTTATCGCCTATTTTGATTGTATGGAAAATGTAATGGATATCGTCGTTAAAGTTTCAGGTCTAGCAATTCGGGCTTCGTCCGAGGCCGAATCCAAGCCCAATCCACCAGATACCGCTGGGGAGGAGGATGTGGAGGAGATGTCGATAGATCCACAAGATCCCACCCGAAAGACATTCATCGGAGCACACTTGGCCTCAGATCTAAGGAGGCAGGACATCGACTTTCTCACAGCGGAAAGAAAGATCTTCGCCTGGTCACACTAGGATATGACCGTGATTGACCCCAGTATCATGAACCATAAGCTCGAGGTGGATCCAACCTTCAAACCAGTCAAACAGAAATGACATTGATTCACCCCTGAAAAGAATGAAGCAGTGGAAGAGGATGTTGTCAAGCTCCTAAAGATTTGCACAATCCGGGAGGTGAAATTCCCTGAGAGGTTATCAAAAAAAGAAGAATGACAAGAATTAGGTATGTGTTGATTACACTTACCTTAACAAAGCATACCCGAAAGATCCCTTCCCATTACCACACATAGACCGAATAGTCGACGCAACAGCAGGACATGGAATGATATCATTTATCGACGCCTTCTTAGGCTATAATCAGATCATGATGGATGAGGAGGATGAGGAAAAGAGAGAATTCATGACCAACAAAAGAATATATTGTTACTGAGTCATGCCATTCGGACTAAAAAAATACCGAGTCGACGTATTAGAGGCTTGTGAACAGGATGTTAGCCGAGCAAATCAAATAGACCATGGAGGTGTATATCGACGATATGCTAGTGAAATCCTCAGAGCCAGAGGATCATCTCGCCCATCTCTGGGAGGCCTTTGAGATCCTCAACAAATACAATATGAAGTCAAATCCAACAAAGTGCATTTTCGGCATCACATCTGGAAAGTTTCTGGGTTATCTTGTAACACGAAGAGGCATTGAGGCAGATCCCAGCAAAATCAAAGCCATTAAGAACCTTCGGGGCCCCACAAGTGCAAAGGAGATCCAACGTATGACTGGGAGGTTGGAAGCACTTAATAAATTCGTGTCAAAATATTTGGGGAGGACGCAACCTTTCTTCAAGGCATTGAAGAAGGTAGGAAAGTTTGAGAGGACGATTGCCTGTGACTCAGCCTTCGAAGAGTTAAAAAGGTATCTATCAAATCACCTTTAATGTCGAAACCCACGCCGGAGGAATCGTTGCTACTATATCTAGCGGTCTCCGAGTCGGTGGTGAGCGGTGTTCTTGTCTGGAAGAGTGAAGTGAGGCAACATTCAGTTTATTATTTTAGCAAGTTGTTGGCCGGTGCTAAGACCCGGTACACAGCCCTGGAGAAGCTTGTGCTCGCGCTAGTCAATGCCTAGAGGAAGTTGAGGCCATATTTCGAGGCTCATTCCGTCAAAGTCGTTACTATCTTCCTGCTGCGATCGTTGTTGGCCAAGCTGATTTAACCTAGTGAATGATGGAGTGGGCCGTGGAGTTAGGAGGATATGGACTTGAGTTCGAGTCCTGGACCATAATCAAATCTCAGATCCTTGCTGATTTTGTGGCGAATTTCTCAATTGGCCTTCATCTTGAGGCTGAACGTGAATGGTTAAGTGTGTCAAATGCGGAGGATCCACCTTGGACGTTGTTTGTGGATGGTGTTAGCAACTAGGAAGGGAGTGGAGCTGGATTAGTTCTTAAATCTCCCAGGGAGGAAGTCATGGAGAGGTCCCTCCAGTTCTTGTTTGAGTCAACGAATAACAAAGCAGAGTACGAGGCCATGATATTTGGGCTCCAATTAATTTAGGGAGTCCACAACACCTGGACCTGAGTGGACCTCCGAAGGTGTTTACAAGCTGGTTTTCTAGCCCTGGAACTCAAAGTTTCATGTATACTCGTGCAAAGTGACTCACAGCTCGTGGTTAAGCAATTTTCGGGCGAGTTCCAAGTGAGAAGCACAAAACTTCAGCCATACCTCGACCTATTGAAGAGGGATCTACAACACTCCGAGGATGCTAGCGTATCGCACATTCCTAGGGAGCGAAAAGCACACACGAATGCTCTCACCAACCTTACAGCCGGTGCTATTAACAAAGAAAGCAGGTCTATCCCATTGCAAGTTGTACAATGGTTCGCCACGAGGAAGGGTGAGTCCGTATACGCGGTGGCATTAGTAGTCGAAGATTCGAATGATTGGAGAACATAAATGCTAAGATATTTGAAGGAAGTTGTGCAGAAAAGTAGGCCGTTTTACAATGATGGACGACCAGTTGTACAAGAGGTCCTTCCAAGGACCACTGCTCAAATGTATCAGTCGAGCGCAAGGGGTCGATGATCTCGAAGACGTACATAGTGGAGCTTGCGGAAACCACTCGAGTGGTCAAAGTCTTATACATCGGGCACACTCGATGGGATTCTATTGGCCCTCATTGTAAAAATGATAAAGGTTTGAGGTGACGAGTAGCGGTCGTGTTGAACCACTACACCCAACACATGGCCTTTTGCGCGATGGGGGATGGACATCATAGGGAAATTATCATGCGGAGCGACGCAAAAAGAATATGTCCTTTACTGATTATTTCACTAAGTGGGTAGAAGCAGAAGCTATGTCTCGAATAAAGGATACTGAAATCATTAATTTCCTATGGAAAAATGTTCTATGTCGTTTGGTGTGCCCAGAGAGATCCATACTGACAACAATCCTCAGTTCATTAACTAGAAATTGCAGGATTTCTACAGCAATGGGGGTATTCATTATACTTTCTTTACTCCTAGATATTCGAAAGCCAATGGTTTAGCAGAATCAACCAATCAGACAATCATAGGGATTTTGAAGAAAAAACTTGACAAGTACAAGTGGGAAGAAGAATTTCTGGCCTCATTATGGGCATATCACACATCCTATCGGATAGCAACCGGCAAAACGCCTTCTGCTCTGGCCTACGGGTAGAAGCAGTTGCTTCGTGTGAGATATTGGAGAGAAGCCCTCGAGTAGAATCATTCGATCCAGAATCCAATGAATCAGATGATGTTGAACCTTGACCTCTTGGACAAGCGTCGAGAGAATGCAACACAGTGGATTGCCATGTGCTAGAGACAAAGCTCTAGATACCTTGATAAGTCAGTCTGTGCGCTCACATTCTGAGAAGGAGATTGAGTATTGTGTCGAGTCTTTTGGAGCACTCAAGAAGCAAATGTTTGCAAGCTAGAGGCAACCTGGGAAGGCCCGTATCACATCAAGCAAGTCATTGGCAGTTGCGTATGTTCTCTTGACCCAGAGGGCATTCGAGTTTCTTACTCATGGACCTGGGAGAAGTCATACGCATTTGTCCTAACAAAAATACGGGTCGCAATAATCAAAATATAGATCCTCAGGGACTAGGTGTAAAGAAAAGTGATTAAGCACTAGTTCATATCACTAGCCCTATTGTCTCGTCGAACAGAAAAAGGAGAAGTTTATTTTTGTTTTTTTTAATATAAAATGCTCACTAAATGCGAACAGAAAAGAAACAGCCACAATTAAGACAATTATAAAGAAAGAAGGTTTTAGGATCATGCCGTATATGCAAATCACGGAATAACGGCGAGAAATTCAACTACCAAAAAAATCAAGAATGATTTGATTTTTGAAATTACCGAACGAACCTTTTGAGTAAAAGAACGAAGTAGATTTTCAAAAATCATTTTTCACCTTTTGAATGTAAGTAATAATTAAAAACTCCAAAAAGAATCATCACCAAAACCAATTAATTGTTTCGAAACTAATCTACTCCAATTAACCATTTCAAAATCCAAATCTATTAATGCCTTAAAGTGTATTTGAAAGATTCGATATTGTTGGCAATTAAATTCAAGTCATCGATCCGCAATCATTTCTTTATGACATTACCCTAGAACCCCACGAATTAATTAGCTACTCATGATCAAAGCAACAAATGATGAAGAAAGCGAAAAGAGGAAAGAAATCAATAAACTCATAATTAAACTCAAGAAAGATTGATGTACATAATCACTTTTAAAAAACTCACGAGTTCCTACAGAAGTGAAATAATTAAACTTGCAAGATAAATGAAGAACACGATGAACAATAAGCTACTCCAATAATCTGAATCTAAAACACAATAAGAACTAATCTAAGAGAGTGTTTGAATGTAAAGTGCACCTATACCCTAGTAAAAAGCTGCTCAATCTCGTCCATTAGATCTCATTCAACTCAAGAGCTCTTTCACCTTGAGCGGTCTTGAAATCACAATTGAGCTTTTTGACAGCCCAATGCGCCTTATGCTCGATTTTGACGGGAAGAAGACAAGATTTGCCGAAAACGAGTGGATAACGGGACATCCCAATTGGCGTTTTGTACTTGGTTCGATAAGCCTACAATGCTTCATCAAGCTTATTGGCCCAGTCTTTTGAAGACCAATTGTTTTCTCCAGAATGTTTTTAATCTCTTGATTATCTAATTTCGTCTCCCCATTCTCCTGCGGGTGATAAGTAGTAATCACACGGTGGTGAACACCGAACCTAGCTAGGAGGGAAGATAAGAGTTTGTTGTTGAAATGAGACCTCTCATCGTTAAGTAGAGCCCTTAGGACCCCATTAAGAGAAACGATGTTCCTTTGGAGGAACTTTATGACAACCTTAGCATCATTAATGGCGGTGGGGATAGGCTTAACCCACCGCTACACATATTCTATAGCCAAGAGAATGTACTGATAGCCATAAGAAGAGGGGAAGGGAACCATGAAATCTATCCCCCAAACATCGAATAGCTCGACCTCAATTACCTTGTGGGGTATTTCATCCCTTTTGGAGGTATTGCCCGTTCTTTGACACCTATTACACTGTTCAACAAACGTGCGACAATAACTGTAAATAGAAGGCTAGTAGAAGCCACTTGTCAACACTTTGATAGCAGCTCCATTTGCCTCAAAGTGGCGCCCACTAGGAGAATTATGGCACTCGGCCATGATGGCATTACACTCAGACTGTGGAACACACTTGCGAATCAAGCCGTCAATACAGCGACGTTAGAGATAAGGATCCTCCCAATAGAAAAAGTTCACATCTCTGTGAAACTTCTTCTTTTGGAAAGAAGAGAGATACAGTGGATAAATGCCTAGAACAAGAAAGTTTGCAAAATCGGTGTTCCACGGGGTAAGATCCTCAACAACAAACACATGCTCATCAGGAAAAGAGTTACTGATGGTGACCTTAGAGTCATCCTCATGATGCTCCAACTGAGAAAGGTGATCAACAATCATATTCTCACACCCTTCCCTGTCCCGGATTTCAATGTCAAACTCCTGAAGAAGGAGTATCCACCGAAACAAATGGAACATCCCAGTTGGGAGACACAGAAGGTGCCAATAAAAGGGCATGTTTCAGATGCTCAAAAGCAAATAAGCACTCAGCAATGAACGAGTACTTAGCATCTATTCCAGAAGATCACAGAGGGGCTTGGTTGTTTTGGAGAAATCCTTGATGAACTGACTGTAGAAACCCGCATGACCATGAAAACTAAGGATTCCCTTAATGGAAGTAAGAGGTGGTAACTTCTCAATGGCCACGATCTTAGCCCTATCAATCTCAAGACCGTGTGTAGAGACTTTGTGCCCAAGCGTGATCCCTTCACGGACCATGAAATGACACTTCTTTCAATTAAGACACAAGTTCGTGTCCACACAACGTTTGAGCACGGGCTCAAGGTTAGCAAGGCATAAATTGAATGAAGCACCAAAGGCCGAGAATTCATTCATAAAACCTCCATAATGTTCTCAATGAGCCCATGGAATATAGACATCATGCAATGTTGAAATGTCACAAGGGCATCCGTCGGTAAGCAAAGACACCATAAGGACAGGTGAAGGCAATTTTGTGCTGGTACTCCTGAGCAACCATGATCTGGTTGTAACTAACCATCTAAGAAATAGTAGAATGGATAACCTGCAAGTCTAGCCAACATTTGATCAACAAAAGGTAGGGAAAAGTGATCCTTTCAGGTGCTGCATTAAAAGCTCTGTAATCGATACAAAACTGCCACCTACTGATCGGTCTTGTTACAATTTCCTCATCAGAGTCACCTTTAACGACAATGAACCCTCCATTTTTGGCTACGACTTGAGTGGAACTCACCCACTCACTATTGAAAATGGCATATATCAAGCCGTGATCCAGCGAGCGAATTACTTCTTTCCTAACCATTTCTTGCATCACCAGGTTAAGACGTCCTTGCGGTTGCACTTTGGGTTTGGCACCTTCCTCTAATATGATTTTACGCATAACTAAATAGTTGGGCTTATTTCCTTGATATCAGCAAGAGTCCACCCAATGGCAGACTTGTGTACTCGCAAGACGGAAAGAAGTTTTTCAAGCTCAACGACGGAAAGAGCGGAAGAGACAATGACAGGATAGGTCTCATCGGGATGTAGGAAAGCATACTGAAGACTAGCAGGAAGAGGTTTAATCTCAAGCTTGGGTGCTTCATATCTTTTTCTTCATCTCTCTTCCTTAGCGATGCCTCCTTCTTCTTAGGAGTTTGCAAGGCCAAGAATTTGCAAGGTTCGGACTTACTCACCTCTTTAAACGAATCTAGTTGATGAACTAGATCGTCCAACTCACTACTCACGTGAGCGAACAGTTCTCAAGATTGGAGTGAGTTGTGGATGTAAGTCTCAAGATTGGCTTGCTCAGAGGACTCAGGAACTGGGTACAAAGGAAGAGAGATAAATGACTCTATACACGATTGCATTCATTTTTGTAAGAACTTGAGTCATGTTGTTCAATGGCTTTGAAGATGAAAAAAATGATTTTTTTCATCATCGACACGAAGAGTGAGTTCATCATTCCTCACATCAATCAGGGCTCAACCAATGGCCAAGAATTGTCGGCCTAAGATCAGGGGAACATTCTCATCCTCCTCAATATCTAGCACCATAAAGTCGGCCGAAAAGATAAAGTCTTTGACTTTGATCAGAACATCCTCAACTATGGCTCGTGGATGAGATATGGAAAGATTTGCCATTTGCAGAGTAATTGTAGTAGGTTTGATGGAACCTATCTGCAATCTTTTGAAGATTGAGAGCAACATAAGATTTATAATCGCTCCAGAATCACAAAAGACCTAGTTAAAAGTATGACCACCAATCACACACTCGGTAGTGAAACTACCGAGATCACTCATTTTGATGGGGAATTGCCTCTATATCATAACACTACAATCCTCAAAGAGGTTGACAGTTCTCATGTCTAGCGAATCTCAATTTTCAAGAGATCATTTCTTTCAAGAATTTGGAATAGCTAGGCATGTCTTGTAGCGCCTCAACAATGAGAATGTTGATATTCACCCTCTTAATGTGCTCAAGGAATTTGGAGAACTTCTCATATAACTTCTTCTTAGCTAATCGCTGCGGGAAAGACAGAACAAGCTTGTATACGGGAGGTGGAATGTATTCCGCCTCTAGGTTTTTCCATGGGACATCGACTGGAGTGGCTATTGTAGGGGCTTGTCCGTTGTTTCTAGCCAGTTCCTTGCCCTTCATTGAAGAAGCAGGGGAGATAGAATCAAAAAATGGTTTCTCATGAGCATGATGAGAACGACCAGGAAGAGTAGAATGAGAAGGAAGATTCGGGGTAGCAAGTGGATTGTAAGAAGCTCCACATCTCAGAGTAATTGCATTGACTTGATTTTTTGGATTATGTTTAGTATTAGTCGGAAGTTGGCCCGATTTGTGTTGATTGGTCATCGCATTAAGAATTTGGCCAATTTGACTCTCAATCATTTTCATTAGTTCCATCAGGGCACTTACATCTCCTACCATATTATCAAATCTGCCATTGTCCTGATTATGTGCATTAGGAGCAAAAGTGGAAGGATGAGAA
>AYJT01021201.1:0-12477 GCA_001278415.1 Ocimum tenuiflorum | reverse complement strand
ATCGTTTGGAATTTCATGACATCATAACCCGGTATTCGCGGTAAATAGTAAAACCACGATAACTTTCATTCTACTTATCCGATTCGAATTCTGAAACCACTTCCGAATTTTCCATAAAATTTTCTATTATTTAATCACATTTTTACCATCATATGATGACAATGTAAGATCTCAAATTTTTCTTTTGCTTTCTATTAGTAAATAATTGTATAATGCAGGAAAAATTTAAAGGAGGTGTTATATTCTGTTAGATTGCCTAAATCATTTAAGCAGATTTGAGTTTAGGATCCAGAACAAATATGGATTTGAGTTTAGAATTTAGAGTAGATATGGGTTGGTGGGACTATAAATTTGTTGAGCATAAAAAATCTAAATTATTCGGCTGTTTATTTTTTCAAAAATTTAATAGTAGTTATAGAAATGCAGTCTTGGAATAAACGGATTTGAGGTTTAGAAAGTTGTTATGGAATTCATACAACGAAATTCAATAATCGCTTGGATTGTACATCACACCACACCATAGCACATCATATAAAAAAGCAATATTACATCAACTGAAAATTATAGATTACTATACAAATGCAATATCTAAATCAAAATAGGAATCTTACATAGAAGACTTTCAAATTCATGGGGCTTCAGAATCTCTCATCTAAAGTTTCTTGAAACTCCAAATCCTTCCATCCAAACACACTTGACCTGAATGAAAGCTTTAAGGGTAATATCATTTTCTACTCGGTTAACATAAATTTGAATAAATTCACAGTTTCACCACTTGAGAAGTCAAATCTCTCTTTTGGTATGTCTCGGCCGAAACCTACGGCAGACAATCAATTCCGGCAGTCAGCCTTGGCACAGTTTCTCATGGTTTCTTGCACGTGCTTCTACTTCGTAGCCATCGATTGAGCATCTTCATGTAGTTTATTTGTTAAACCGAGTACATCATAAACCAGTTTTTCCGAGAAAATCGATGTGCATCTCCCCTCCTACAGTTGCAAATATCTCGTCCACCCTGTAAATGGAAATTGTTGAATGCGGTTCATTGCAATATACCATTCTAGAAATCATAATGAGAGAACTACAGAAATTCGGAAACAGGCCAAGAGTCTCAAGGATGATGATATTACCTGCACTTGTTGATGTTCACCTCTGCCATCCAGGTTGTTAGATAGACCTGTTTCACACCAGGAAAATAATTCAATTTTACAATACAACTATACAAGCATGAAAAGAAAGCAAATATTGGAACAAGTTCAGTAACTGGCTTAATTTAATACATTAATTTGACTTAGTTAATAGTTGTTATGCCTGGATTTCATGTCCATACATTCATTTCCAAGTTACAGAGCCTGCTTCCCTGTTAAGACATTAATAAAAAATAATGGCACGGATTTTCTGCGGATCCAAGCTAAAAAAATTGAAGCAACCTCAATACCTGTATAACATTGCTATCTTGCTGTCGTTTAAATTGCACATTTGAAGTACTCGGGTTACAGTTTCTAAGGGACGGGGGTATCGGTTCATGAGTTTCTTCTGAGTACAAGTTCAATAGAGTCAGATCATTAAATTCTCCCTCATAGATTTCATCAGACCAATGCAATCCCGTGGCTTCTGCAACTTTTTCTTCATACAAAGAGAGGAATTCCATCACAAGCAACCGCTGCAGCAGGGCATTTGGGGTTACAACGAAGTATAGATATGACCAATGCAAATTATATATTTCAAAGTCCCTAACAATCTACCAGAATTCTATTTACCTTGACATTTAACTCTGATATGTACATTCGGGCAATCTCCAATGCTAACTCTTCTGCAATTCGTTCCAAATAATTTAGATTATAATAGACATCAGAAAATAATCATGGCATATTAGGCATAGAAATACTTCAACATTTCAACTCCCAAGAAAATAACTCCATTGTTGGAAGACAAGTTAGACAATAAAAAAACAAATACGGAAAAGAGTATCAGGAAATAGACAAAACTTTGAGCCTGAATGGAATAGTTTGGCATGCCGCAAAAGAACTCCAATAAAAGTTCCAGATACAGCAAGCATAACCGTTCACTTATGGGCATCAAACAAGCTGGCAAGGATTTCAGATTATATTTTTGCCAGCATGTAATTGACAATTTAGCACTTTTGATAACAACTTTGTATATTGATCTTTATCTTAATAATACTTTCAGATAAGTTAAACAAGTTAACTGAACAGTGAACTATATGAGAAAACAATTACAATACACTATGTGTCTGAGCATAAATATATCAATTCAGATAACATTATCTGAATACACCCACTGTACTAGTGTCTACATTTTTTTACTTTCCTCATGCTGCAAACAAGGACATTTTTTTTACTTTCCTCATGCTGTAAACAATAAGGACATTTTTTTACTTTCCTCGTGTTTTCATATGTACCAAAAATATTTATGCTGCAGACTGAAAGTTTAATGATTACAGAAGTCACAAAACTGCACATACCAAAAGAAGCAATAGAGAAGAATGTAAAAACAGGGATTCCACCACAGTCGCCGCTGTCACTGCCATCTTCTGATGAGAAAGAAAACTGAGCCAGAGGACTATTGTTTGCCCCTTTAAAATAACACCTCAGAGATTTACATATCTTTACCATATGTGTCAGAACTGCAACCTGGAAATTTTTTTCATAAATATAATTGTGAATTAATTTCAGCTGATAAATTCTTCAGGTAAGATAAATGAATTGCTTATACACTTCAACTGAAAAGCTTTACAAGAAAAATATACACCGACAACTTTTCAGAGTATTTAGGGGTGACTCGACCCATTGCAGAGTTCTGTTTGCCTATCTCAATAATAATTGTCTGATTTTGGTTAAAAGAAAACTTCACTACATTACCAAACAGATAAAAAGTGGTAAAAGGCTTCCAATTGGACAAGCTATTCCAAATTACATGAATCAGATCATATGTTTTAAGCAAGAACAAGGAAGCGTACCATCTCTCTGTAGGATGATAAAAGTTTACCTCTATGAAGCTCCTGCAGAAAGGAATTATGTCTTAAAAATAAAGTCCCTCAAAAGAAAATGTGCCAATTTTTGTTCTTAAACTATGCTCATACATATGAACAGAGTTCATAACTTGTAAGAACAGGAAAAACTTACTGGAATAAGGAATGAACCAGTTAAAGTACAGTTCCATTTTTGACATCATCCCACTGTCAAAAGGACATGCTAAATCACTATCTCTTTGGTAAATAAGACCTCTGCATTGTAGAGTGTAAGTCTTGCAAACATAATGATGCCTCTTCATAAGTTTGATTGGTGGGTTATAGAATGAGGAATAGAATGATGCCGAAACTTATTGTTTGGTTGATGGTGTTCGGAATGGATTTTGTAATGATTCCCTATTATTTGGGTATAAACCAAACCAATGTAATATGGTGGGTTTGAATTCTCATACACATAGTCATTCCATTTTCTATCATACCCATACCCATGGTGATTCCCAACAGTTAAACCAAACGCCACCTAGTCTCAACCAGATGTAATAACACCACCATCAGAGTCCACTCAAATTATCTTGGTTCATTAGAAAGCAATGAAGCACAGCATATAAACATCAATCCAGTAGTTCAGCAGTATCATGATTAGCCTTACAGACTAATACCACCTATTTACTATTGAAGAAATATATATAACTCTATAGGTGGAGCACACATCAATAAGACACATAGCTGAAGAACAAAAACTTCTAATATTCTTTTTATTACGTTGGTGTTAAAATATGATGCTAACAAAGAGTTAGAGTTGTTGACATTGCTATACCGCAGAAGTCATCCACAATCATGTCTCTCAAGTTTGTTTATTTAATAAATATCAGATTTTGATTAATTTACACCAATATTCTGGCTTGCTATCAATACTTTGGATTATTTGCAATAGTTAAGGAACAAAAGCATATCCATGTCTTGATTAAACCAAAGTATTTGATTTGTAATCTACTGGAACAAGTGCCTCATAAAACAAAAGTAACATACTAGAAATTTTGATTATTTACTTTTTTCATATGCCTTTTATTAATGTCAAACTGACACCGACTCCTAATATACTCTTACCAAGAAGCAAAACCCAACCAACGAAAAAGAAAATGCAAGAACTGGAATCTACCTGCTGCCTGAACAACTTCTGAGAAGCTTTCATTCGAATATTGGGCATATCACTCAACACACCGAAGTCCATTCCATCCATGTACCTGCAAAATTTTAAAAATCAATCCTTTCAACCGAAGACTAATCCACACACATAACAAATAGCAGAAAGGAAAGCCAAAGATTGATGCCTCTCATTAATCGCTTAGGTGGCAAAGGGATTTTCTAGGAACGGAATTCAGGCCCTCGGAATGAGAACTTCTTTTACTTACAAGAATATTTCATTTTCCCCATAACCAGCAATAATATCAAGAATGATCATAGCCTGAATTCCGATAGTCTCCTATCTTATTATAACGAACCATTACAATGAAAATTGTAGCTCACGAAGTACAACAATACTATGTTACTTATGTACCCACTTTTACAATCTTCTATAATTTACTTCAATTTATATGACGGAAAAATTGTAGCTCCGCCTAGTCCGCTAACAACGCATGCAGTCTCGTGTGCTGACAATGTGAATCATCTAACTAAATTCATTTCCGTTATTCAATTTATATAGCATATGTGTATATTGTGGTTACTTCTGAGATAGGTAGGAGTTGGCGATTGCTGTGGCGTGAGAGCGGCCGGAAGAGGCGGCAGAGCGCCAATCATGGCGAAGAGAGTTAAGCTTCGACCACTGATTCCTCAGGTTCCGTTGAGCGGCTGGTTTCCAGAGTCGCACAGCCGAAGACGGCGGCGGCGGCGCGAAATTCAGACTCTCCGGTCGGGTTTGAGGTGGAGGAGTCCGAGTCTCCATAGTCCTAATACAGTGCTTCATTTAATTGCCTCAATTTATACTGCCACAATTCTAATCCCTAATTGCTCAAAAAGAAATTCTAATCCCTAATTATTTTATTAATATTAATAGAAAAATATATACTTTATTATTTTTAAATGTATACAATGCAATCAGTTTATGTCTAACAAATAATTATATTTACTCTATTATATTATGTTCTAGCTTTACCCAACGGAAATAAATGGATAAAAAAGAAATAAAAGGTATTTTTGTAAAAATCCAACGCTTAGTTCTGGTAGCATTTTGCTTATTCAATGGATTGTTGATGCAAAAATTGATATAATCTAATAATAGAAATGAGAAGAAGAAGAATGCAGGGAACACAAGGAGAAAATCCACATAGAGAAAATATCCGCAGATAAAAGTTTTCTTATTTAAAAGATGGGTCAATTTACAATACAATAATTTCCCCTTATATAGGGATAAATTATATATATAAATAAATAAATAATAATAAAATAATTAATGCCCACCAAATAACATATTTATAACAAGGTATTTTTCCTTCTAAAAAAAAAATAACAAGGTATTTTTCAATCTTTAATGGCCTAGCAGTGGTTACATATCTAAAAGTTGAAAGAATTCAGCTATTTTAAGACTAAATTTAATATTTTTCTTTCGCAAAGTTTAATTTTGTTTGTTATTTTTTATATATAAATTATCAGAACGAAGGATTGCATTCATATAATAACCACTCCCCAGGAGAAAATTAAGAACTAATCACAACCATTCATCTGCAAAATTGGACGCACGAGATTGCAGCGCTGGATGTAGCTGCTAAGATATACATACTTGGGGTTTAATGATAATTTCCTCCTTACATAAGCAATTCAAAGGCAGATTCTCATGCATATTTACGACATTCATTTCTCCCAGCGGTAGAGGATGGAGGAGATCCAATTTACGGTGAATTTTGCTCGAGTTCGACTTCAACATTAGTTTCGTTGGTGAAAAGCAACTGGCCGAACAGAATAGTTGTCTTAAAAAAACTCAATTTCGCATGTTTTGCTTTCTGGATTGATAGCGGCAAAAATTGAGCTTTTCATGGAAAGAATTAAGCAAGGTATAGTCTCTGATTTCACTGATTAAGTTAGATGATGAATTGTCGATAATTTCACAGTTGAATTTTTGAGTTCATCAATGGAGAGTTAATAGACTTCATCTATGGATTTTGAACATAATTTTTTCAAATACGCAATATTCATCAAACGAGAATGGTAGAATCTCAGATTAAATATGTTTGAAATACTTGAATTCATCATTTTAGTTTCGTATGTATGATTTTTGCAGTTTATTATGTTTGCAAATTGAGTTTTTATGCCAAATTTTGTTAATGAAGAATTAAGTTCGGTATTCTGCTCTCAGTACATTACAAACACATATATGGTTCATTGTATGTTTGAAATACTTAAATTCATCATTTAGGTTTTTATTCATGATTTTTGCAATTTGTTATGTTTGTCAATGGAGTTTTTATGTCAAATTCTGTTGATAAAGAAATAAGTTTAATATTATGCTGTTACTACATCACAAATGCATATATGGTTCATTTTATGTGTGGTTTTGTATTTATACCAAAGTTATATTAATTCTGGTCTAATTTGAGTCTGTTTATATTTTTTTTACAGTTAGTTACACTCCTGCTTGTGATGAATCAATGAAACCACGCGAAGGCAAAAGGTGCCTGACGTTGGAGGCAGCCATGGATTTTAAGATGAGTATGCACGGATTTTTGGTTGTGATACTCGTGCTTTTAGTGCGGAGAGACAAGGAATTCAATTACATATAAGTATGTTGTTTGTAATCGGGAAGTAGAAAAGAACATTATAGATGCAGATATTGAGAATGCACAGAATGGATATGTTAATAAAAGGAGACGCTTGTCGGCACGTTGTGGTTGCAAGATATGAGGTTGCTTTTAAATATTACTCTGATTTTGGATCATTCGGCTACATTGTTCATTTGTTTCTGGAGGAGCATAATCACCCTTTGGTTGAGGAGCAGTACAAGATCTTCATGAAGATTAATCGGAATATGATGCAGCTCATCAAAAATTTATATTAGACTGTGCTAAAGTGAACATTAGACCTACTCTTGCACACAAATTAATGAATGACTTGCTCGGTGGAGATTATGCAGTTGGATCTACTATTGTTGAGTATTGAAACTTTGCGCGTGACATGAAGGCACATATATGAAGGTTTAGATGCACAAATGCTTTTAAATGAAATGCGTTAGAAAAAATAAATATGTACTGCTTTTACGTTTGCATTTGAAGTTGATAAATATGATAAGCTCAAATGGTTGTTTTGGTGCGATCCATTTTCAAAAAAGAATTACCACATGTTCGACGATGTCATTGCTTTTGACACGACGTACTCCACCAATGAGTAATGTTTTGGTCTTATTAACTAGTTTTATCTATTATGTGTGTGTTTGTATTTGTTACATATACATACCGAAGTTCATTACATAATTATATATTCTACATTACATCACTGATTTGTCACATTACAAACTTGTTAAATTCACTTGTATTGCAGGTATTGCATGATATTTGCTCCATTTACCGAAAAAGATAAACCATGGCCTTCCAGTCACATTTGTTGCGTGATTACTATCAAATGAGGATGTTGGTTCATTCACATGACTATTTCAAAACTTTATCGATTGTATGGGTGCACATCCTAAGTTGATTATAACCGACCAAGGCCTTGGTATGAAAATTGCTATTGAACGTGTATTAGTAAAAACTAAGCCCCGTTGGTGCATGTGGCACATTATGTTGAAGGGTGCTGATAAAGTGTCAAATGAGCTGCATGCAAATGTTAACTTCAAGAAGGAATTAAATGGTTGTGTGTGGTCAGAGTCAATAGAGCCTGATGTATTTGAGAAGACATGGGGTGGAATAATGACTTGATATGGACTGGATGGCGATGAGTGGTTCACAACGATGTATGACTTAAGAAAGTTTTGGGTCTCTGCATACTTTTTTGACTATCCGATGAGCTGTCTAGCAATGACCACATCAATTTCAAAATCTGAAAATAGTTTTTTTAAAAGGTATACAAAGTCCCAAAGTAACTTGGTTAAATTCACAATGAATCTCAATCATGCATTGGAATCACATCATCGAAGTTTGAAGCTGAATTACGATGATAAGATTATAATTCTCATTATGGCTACTAAAATCATTGGAAAAACATGCAATCACTGTTTATACTGGATTTTTTTTTTTAAAATGGTTTAGAAAGAAATTGTTGCAGCATGTTTCTAGTGTCGTATGGTAGCAATGTCAACAGGAGGCAGCACTGAAAATTATTATATTGTTGACAATCTTAATGATACAGTTATTGTTTGTTATACAGAAGCAGATGGCACATATGTTTGCAGCTGCAAATTGTTTCTAAGGATTGAGATTCTATGTAGTCATATATTTTCTGTGTTGAAAAACAAGGATGTAAAAAGCATTCCAGATACATATATTGTGGGGAGGTGGTTGAAAATTTCAAAGTTCAATGCAATACATGACGTTGAATTGTGGGATGATGTTAAGAGTTGCTGGGGTGTTGATGAGAATCAGAAAATGTTGAGGAAATTATACTCATCATTTTCCAGTTGGGTGCAAAAGGTAGATGGTAATATTGATAGTATTTGAGCTTTGATGTTTGCGTTGGATGATGCTGGAAAGTGTATAGTTGGAAATGCACCAATATCAAGTGCAACAATGAAGAAAAAACTGCTTGATGATTTTTATGGTGATATACCTGATGAAATAGATGTTCACGCACCTGATACAGTAAAAACAAAGGGGAGTGAAAGTCATTTGATGTCGGATAAAGATATTAGGGAAATAAAAAAGTATAACAATGCATTACGAAATTGTGCAAAATGTTTGTAGGTATGCCATCATGACGCTAGAAGCTGTGACCAGTTGAAATTGAAGACAAAGAAGAAAAGCTGAAATTTATAGCGGATGATTAATGATTTACTTGTTCATTCTACTTTTATACACGTTTCTTCTTATTATTTTTGGCAAAGATAAGAGATTTTATATATTTATGTTTCTATCATTTTTATTAGTTTAATTGACGTGACATGTTATTGAACAATTTATATCGTCTTTGTCTTGTTAACATTGTATTCACCGATCCTACTACATTGTTATGCATTTTTATTACATTACACAGGTTTATATAGTACATCAAAATTGATACTTCGTCTCTTTTTTATTCATATTGAATTCGCTGAGTCATATTACATTACTTGTCATTTATATTACATTATATAGGTCTACACGGTACATTACATGCATAAATTTACTCAAAAATCACTTCACATATAATTCATTAATTTATTTCAGCATTGGCGATTTACATTACATTTTAAATTTATTACATCATACACCCACAAACACATATATACGTATAACTTATGCAATAAATTACAAAATAGAAAAAACATATATTCATGTAACATTACCAGTAGAATTTAAATACCAGAATTGCATAACAGTGTGTTAATAACAATAACCATACAAAAGTATCATCAAATTCTCAAAAAATAACATATGTAAACTGGTCTAAAGTGCTACATATAGAAATCAGTTTTCTATCTTAAGATAGTCAGCTACGTACTTCTCTACATCAATCTCCTTGTCCTTGTTTTCATTTGCCTTATTGAAGTGTTCTTTTGCATAAGTCTTGTTGTTCCACCTTAGCTTATTTGAATCGGCTACAAGTATAAAACTAGCATATTTTGCCCTCAAGAATCTGTATTGTTTCTTGCTCCAAGATGTAAGGCCACTGACCCACTCGTTTACGTTTCCATATGCCTCATTAAACAAACACCACAGTCGTTCTTGTTAGTGTTGCTATGCCATGACATTTTCAAACGATGGAGCTTATCTATTACATTTCCTTGCATTCAGATATTTGGAAAACCATTTGCTCTGTATTCATAGCCAAAAAAGAAAAATAAAGAGAATATTCAAATTCAATAATAAATTTTAAACAATACATTATTATAGTAATAGGCTAATGTAGTAGTTTTTATGAATGTTTAAATACACTAGTGCGGAAGGTGTTTCTCCATATTTCACATTGATTGGCTCCTTTTCAGCTGCAATCAATCGTCGATGATGTAGGTTAGCTTTGAGCAGAAATGGAAACAAACAAGGTTGTAGTGATCTTGGGCACATATCGGAAAAAACACCTATTAAGAAAAAAGTCAACTGTGAGCAATTTGAGTAAAACTGTATCACATAAAGTCAATATATAGTTTAATGAATGTACCTTCTCAATTTCATCCCATGAAAATTCAGATATGTGTTCAAACTCTTCATCAAGTCTGTTCGGGAATGCAGAAGCAGCTCTTTCCTAATCCCATTCAATAGATTTTAGCTCTGCATCATATATAGATATATTTACTAAGACTAAATTTCACAAAAGAATTATTAAAATTATAAATATTATGCAGTTTTAGACTTTTAGGTAATGAATAATGTATTACACAGGGATATGTTGAGAAGAAATGTCTCCCGGGATCTGTTGGAGATTTTGAAGTTTCCATGTTGTTTAATATTGAAGATCATGCATTGATAACTCCAACTTGAATGCAAGTGTCAGGCTCCAGTGTCAACATTTCCGATCTTGTCACCTTCATTTTGTCATCATCATATATGATTTCTTCCCTGTACGAAATTTGAAAAATACACTATGTAATATAAATATTTTAACAATCAAATTAGTAATGTACCAATTGTACATAATTTAAATACTTGTAATCAGTACCCATCTAGGCTCTTGGTTTTCAGTATCTAGTAGTAAAGTTTTCTCTCCAATTGATCTAATTTCTTTGTTATAACAACAGGTCTAGCATTGTATGGAGACAAGAACTGAGATTTTTTCTTCTGTTTAGGTCCACGGGTAGTCATTCGGTGACCAACAATGCTTATTTGCATGTATTAAACATTTATAGTTTAAAAGTATTCATATTTATGAAAACGTACATGATTTATATGATTTTATCAAGTAAAATATATAACTCATTCGAAATGATTTCCTTTCCTTTCTTAACATTCATTCCCAAAACATTAGTTTCCTGTAACAAATTATTATTTTTTCATCTGTACAGTAATATGTAATAAGACTAAATGGCATCGATCGTATTTGAATTTTATAACAAAAAACAGTATGTATGATGTAGTACTTCAAGAAAGAAAAATGTAGTTTCCAAGTGCTATAATGTAGAACATCATACCTCAACAACCTGATTTGTGACATCCAGATTTGTAACATCCTCTTCATTTTGATTTAAGTGACTAATTTCAGCAGGAACCTTTGATATAATATTTCAAAACATAAAAGAGCAATAAGGTAGGAAGAAATAACGAACAATGTATTAACAGTCGGATATAAAACATTTACCTCCTTTGATATGTTGCTCTTATAAACAATTCAGCAATATAGGTATTATCATCAGTGTTTTGCTCGTTTTCCTGACACAAATGCTACAATTAATACAATTGCAAAATTAAATTATTTTTTTAGTTAAATTACCCATCATCGTCAAAAGGTATTCCAAGATTGAAACTTGGATGGTCAGGTTGGGATGTAATTTCCAATTTCTGATCAACTATTTGCATCATGCGCTCAATAGACTCGATCTATCATAGATCATTTCAGTCCTCCTCAGTCATTGCTTTAGTCATCCTTGCTACAACATCATAGCTTGAATAGTGAGATGGTTGCGGTATTCTCACTAGAGTATGAGCTGAATCTGTTGCAATTTTGAAGCAATCCTTTTTTCCAATGTTGAGTGGGGTTTCTTTAACAACCATCTGCCGAACTCTCAATTATCAATGTTTTCATAAGTATTAGAAAGTTCCTTTTGAACGAATCCAATAATCTCTCACTTATAAGAAAGAAAAAAACTTTTAGTATACAAAATATGTTTTACATGCTCAAATATGTCTATAAATATGGCTATCTCTATTACAACACATCACTTCTCCCACTTATACTAAAAGTTTCCTAAGTGGGTGGCGTCAACAGCAGACCTAGTCCAAGAACGTGTTTATCGGAGACCCTCTGTGGTCAGCTCTTTGTAAATGGATCAGCCAAGTTCTCCAAAGTCTCAATTTGTCTACTTGCACATCGCCCCTCTTTATGATCTCTCATATGATATGATACTTTCTCTCTATGTGTGTGGTGGCCTTTTGCGATGGGGGTTCCCTAGTGTTCGCCACTGCACCAGCATTGTCACAATAAATTGTAATTGCTTCGGGCAACTCTGAAAGGACAACAAGATCCATTAGGTAGTTCCTGAGTCAAACTGCCTCCTTCGCTACTTCACTGGTGCGACATACTTGGCCTCTACGGTGGAGTTCGCAATGTATTTCTGCTTTGCACTCCGCCATGATATGGCTCCTCCACCTAAGGTAAACATGTAGCCGGAGGTCAACTTTTTCTCATCACGGTTAGCCTGGAAATCCAAATCC
>AYJT01021150.1:0-14469 GCA_001278415.1 Ocimum tenuiflorum | reverse complement strand
AATGAATCCGATATTAATAAATTAATTTATGTTTATAGCCTAGATATGGAGAAATTAATTTATTGATAGGCCCACTCTATTTTCTTGTAATTGATCCCTAGGTTGGCCCAATAGCCTTTTATCCAATGAATCTTAGGCCCAGTAGGAAAAGCCTGCTAATTCCTCTATAAATATAGATTGTGATTAAGACTCATAAGACAATTCACGTGACAAAATCGCAGAAACCCTAGAGGTCTCAGAGGGGGCGAAGCCTAAGGGAAGGATTCCGAACTTGGAGATTTTGCGATCTATCATCATCGGACTACGTGAAATCAGGTAGGGGATACAACTCAGAATCCAATTCTGCAGTCAACTTCTACATCCGTAGACGATATTTTCGCAAAATTCACAAGTAATTTCCCCTACTCCTGTGGGTTGCAATTATGATTTCTTAGATGCATGCTTAGACAAAATAACTGATGCATGATAAGTTACTCCAGACCAGGCGAAACGAATCAAAATTCAGTTTTTCCATTCCAACATTTCGGGCTGAAAAATGCGGGATCAACATACCAAAGGCTAGTGAACCATATGTTCTAAGATGCCATCGGGGAATTTATGGAAGTATATGTAGAAGACATGTTGGTGAAATAAAAGGTACCAGGGGATCACTAAAGCACCTAAGTGCCGCATTTGACACTCTAGACAAGTTTAACATGAAACTTAACCCAGCAAAATGCTCATTTGGTGTCTCATTCAGAAAATTCTTAGGATACCTGGTTAGGGGATGAGGCATCGAGGTCGATTCCCAACAAATCAAGGCATTCGAAGGCGTCAGACCTCCTAGCTCAGTCAAAGAGGTGCAAAGACTCACAAGGAAGCTGGCTGCCTTGAGCAGATTCATTTCAAGATACTCAGAGAAGACACAACCATTCTTCTCGATAATAAAGATGGGAACCCAGTTTGACTGGATGGACGAATGTACGAAAGCACTAAATGAACTGAAAGAATAATCACGGAGCCCGCCTCTAATGTCAAAGCCAGAACCTGGGGAAGAGCTCCTCCTATACTTATCGGTGACCGAACAAACACCGGAAATCATATTGATAAGGGAAAATGAAGGCAAGCAGCATCCAATTTACTATGTTAGAAAATCCTTGCTTGACACAGAAATACGGTATATCCCCCCCGAAAAACTCTTTCTGGAATGAGTGATCTCGTCCTGGAAATTAAGACCTTTCTTCGAAGCTCATCCTATCAAGGTAGTCAGGTCGTACCCTCTAAGGCATGTCCTCTGAAAATTGGATCTTACAATAAGGTTAATGAAATGGGTTGTGGAGCTGGGTGGCTTCGAGCTGAATTATCCATGAACCTCCAAATAAAAGCCAAAAATGAGGTTTCTGGAGTTGAGGATGACTTGGAACGACCCTGGATGCTATGGGTAGACGGAGCAAGCAACCTCAGAGAATGAGCTGGAATCATACTCACCAGCCCATTTAGGGCAGTTATCAAAAGGGCAATCAAATTCTGCTTTAAGACTACAAACAACGAGGCAGAGTATGAAGCTCTGTACGCCGGAATGGAGCTGGCCCATGAATTGAAGGGCAAGATTGTAGTGATAAAGAGTGACTGACAAGTAGAGTTGAACTAATTTAATGGAGAGTTCCGAGTCAAAGAACCCCAGATTGAACTGTACCTTCGGTTATTGACCGGGTCGAAGTTGGACATGTACCAAGAAAAGAGAACCTGTATGCAGATTCGCTGGTGAGATTTGGATCGTCAGCACTAGGGAAAACCCCTTAGGTTATTTCCCTGCTGGAAGCAAAATGGCTAGCCCATAGGGGCTTCGGCAAATCTAAAGATATTAACCAGATATCCGGGAATACATCATGGATGACCCCAATCCGTGAATCTCATCAATGGGATCCTGCCCCAAGTGAGGTACGAAATTCTGTGAATTGAGAGAAGGGCTGCACAATTTCTTATAGTTGACGACAAACTTTACAAGAAATTGTTCGAAGGGCCGTATCTTTGATGTCTCGAGATCGATGAAGGAAAACGAGTGTTGCTCGACCTATAGGAGGGACAATGCGGGAGTCACTCAGGCATCTGAAGTCTAACAAGGAAAATGATCTTGGCAGGGTTTTCATGGCCTACAATGAAAGCCGATGCCACACTCATCATAAAACACTGTGATAAATGCCAAGGGTTCAGATCCATACCTCTTTAATTGGGCGAATGGCTGCATGCTATGGTTCGATCGTGGCCATTCATGTGATGGAGAATGAATATCATAAGTAAACTTCCGAAAGCAGCAGCTCAGAAGGAGTACATCATCCCAGTTACCGATTACTTTTCGAAATGGGTAGAGGAAGAAGTGTTATCACAAATACGGGATGTCGACATTATTTCATTCGTCTAAAAGAAGATAGTCTGCCGCTTTGGAGTTCCGAAGAAAATCGTCACAGACATAGGAACTCAGTTCACCAGTGTAAAATTCCAAGACTGGTGTGATGATCCAGGGAATTAAGCTTCTCTACTCATTGCCCCCCTATCCGCAGACTAATGAATTGGTGGAATCAATCAACAAAACGGTGTTCGGGATTATCAAGACTAAGAGAATGTAAGACCATGTCGGTCGAAGAGTTGCCTGGTGGGCGTTGGGCATATTGAACGATGGTAAAGACATCGACATGAGAAACTCCATTATCTTTAACTTATGGGGACGAAGCTGTGCTGCCAATCAAGATCGAAGCTGGAAGTCTTCACATAAATTTTGCCTGTGAAGAAAGCAACAAAGAGCAGCGGATGTGGGAATCAGAACAACTAGATGAGACCAGAAGAGAGGCACTTCCGAGAATGATGAAGCACCGAGCACAGGTAGAAAGGCACTTCAACCAAAACATCAAACTTTGGACGTTGAAAGTCGGAGACTTTGTACTAGGAAGGTATTCCCGAACACACAAGAGGCTAGGCCAGAAAGCTCAAATCAAACTTGGAGGGTTCATATCAAGTTTCAAAAGTTATAGGAAAAGGGGGATACAAAATAAAATGTCTCAAAGGAGAAGAATACGTTAATCCATGGAATATCACAAATCTGAAGCTTGATTTTCCTACTTGATTATTGTAATTCGAGAGCAGTTATTTGCCTAAAGTTAAGTGTGATTACTCTGCTTCAATTGTCTTTGCATCCATCTACTTATTCATTAAAAAAAAACCTTAAACGCTAAACCCTAAAAGGGGTGATCGAGATCACATTATAACTCAAAGTTTTGAAGCTACGGTGAAGTTCAAAGTTATCTTTAAAGTTCAAGATCATGTTGTAATTCGAGGTCGCATCAAAGATCATATCAAAATTCGAAGATACATATCACGCAACACATGTATGAAAGGAAGTACAGGGAAAATAAAATAATTTATTATCAAGATTACAAGGATGCCGAAGCATCAATAAACCCTAAACCCTAAACCACTTTATCATTAGCTATTCCAAAGCTGCATCGCCTACCATAGAACATAGCAAGATGATGGTGTGTGTATTATGCAAGGAGAGCTTATAGCATCATCCTAGCAGAAAGGGTATTAACCATGACTGTAGATTGCCCCAAAGAGAGTGATTACATGAAGAGATACTTCGAGGCAATCTACAAAAAGAAAAAAGAAAAGAAGAATAGAGGGAGATCTTCTGAACCCCCTCCCCTGAACAGAAGGAAAGAAAAGAAATGGGGGAAGGAGATTATCCAAAGTCCCTCTCTCACTTCAGAGCTCCCTAGAGTCAAGCTCATCCAGCACCGTGATCTACTTTGAGGCCTCGGCACCCTCTCATCCAAATCGAGGCCAGCACTTCCGTGGATTTTATCATGAACGTCTACCCCTCCGGCTTCAAGCATGGGAAGTTCCACACTAGAGGAGGAACTGACTTTTCAGACACAGAAGCCTCGCCAACCGTGCCTTCTTCATACACCTTAGAGACCGCCACATGAGCTTGCTGAATGGCCAAAAGAGCCTGGCACTTCGGACCTGTCCTAGGGACGAAGAAGAGCTCCTATCTGTGATGATGGCTCCAGATCAAGTTCAACACCCCGTCTAGGATCTGGTTAGCCATAGCATCGTGAATGGGGGTGAAGTACCAGCTCTTCACCAGACTGCCCCACGGGAGGGATCGACAAGAGTGGTCTTTGGACAATGCAGTCTTCAGACGACTGACCTTGAGCATAAGCTGATCCTGTTCGGCATTGGTTGACTTGTAGCGACCGTGCTAAGAATCAACTGAGGCCAGAAGATTGGTCAGTTGGGCCTCGAGGTCCTCTATCTTTAACTAAGAGGCCTTCAGATCAGAGGCCAACTTGGCGTTAGCCTCCTTAATATTGGCAAGCTCAGACTTGAACCAGACCACCTCCTTCGACCTGTCAGACGACTGGGCTTTGAGGCTTCGGAGAGATTTCTCCTTAGCAGCTAGCTTGGACTTCAGATTGACCTTGGAGGCCTCGACTTTGTAATTCACCTCGTTATTGTCATGGCGGTACAGGGAGATGTGGCGACACAACTGTAAAAAAGTAACCAACTAAGAAACCATAACAAGAGTTGACAAAAATCCCAAGGAGAGAATTGAGATGTACCTTAACAGCGATCTGATGAATGGTGGCCCTCCGTTTGGCCAACATTGTGTCCCGTGATACTGGATCCTCCCCAGATAGGAGATATAAGTGCATTTGGATGTAGGCCTCCATGGCTCGCTCATCAGCCTCCATGGCTTCGAGTCAGTTTTCTTCACCCCGGGGAATAGATTTTTTCTGAGGGCTTGATCCTTGCCAGTGCCAGTACCGTCCGCTTTGATAGAAGCAGCCAACAGCTTCTCCTTCGATTGATACCCCACACACTGACCCTTCCCAGGGTTCGAGGGGTATCGGATCAACAAGGTCGACTTCTTCCTCTTCCCCTTTGAAGCAGGAGCATCATGCTTCTCGACAGGAAGATTAGAAGCATCAGCAAGATGAGGCTTGTTAGCCTCGATAATTGTAGACACAAGGACGTCAAGAGGACTACCCGAAACACCAACTAAATTCTCGGGATCATCCTCCATCAGGAGCGAGAGACCATCCAGATCTAGGAAATCGGCCATCCTTGTGCTGCGCAGACCCAACTTCAGGATTTGCAGAAATGGTAGTTGATTTCGTGACTCGCTTGAAGCCAAGCAAAAGATCAGTTCGCAACTCGAAACCCAGCTCAAACTTGTACCTGCTCACAAGGACGAAGCATGGTCTGTTGATAATCTGCAAAAGAAGAAGATTTGCCAGAAACTAAAGATGTGTGAAATGTTCAATGCAACTTATAACACCTACATTTAGCTTCATTAAAACTATCTTGGAGTCTCGAAGGATTAGTAGGGTTTGAAAAATAGAAAAAAATATTCACAAAGAATCATTCAGAGGAATGTCCGACACGAGGGGCAGAGGACTACGAGGCCAAGGGATGATATGATAAATTCCTACCTTGGAGCCCTCCTCTAACCTATACAATAGTTCTAAACCCGAAGGAAAGGAACCCCTAAACACCTGTTTATGAAAAGGTGCAAAATACCAACAAGATGGTACAATGAAGAAGAATGGTGTTGAATAGGGCATATCCCATAGAAATCTAGGCCATCCCAGGAAAATGGATGGAGAGGTAACCCAACTCCCGTTGCTGACATGGCAGCGATGTCGGTTGTGTATCCGGCAGGACAAAGATGCATTGCGCCATCAACCCCCGACGCCAATAGCGGCGAACACTGACAAAACTAATGGAAAAATATGCTAGAAAGATCGCTGGATGAATATCTACTCCTGGTCTCAGTCATCGATGGACCAAAACTCTATTACCATAAGCCTGGGGTTACAAAGATAAGAGGATTCGACTGATGAACTCAAGGAAAAATCACAGGACACTCTTGGTTACAAGGATCCATGAAAATGTAAACATGTAAAATGGGAAAAAACTAATGAAAATAAAAACTCGTGGGAGGCACTAAGAATTTCCAAAACTAGCAAAGGCATGGGCCCCACTGAAAAAGGTGAAAGTATTTATAGGGGAAGGGCACACGTGGTTTAGGTGTGCGCGATAAGTGTGAAAAGACTGATAGATGTGAACGGATGGGATCGATGTGGACGAGTGTGATAGTTGAAAAGACGGGATAAGAGACTGAAAAATCAGAGGGAAGAACCATTCATAATCTAGAAACTACACTCGCGGAGTACAACAGAACATAAAAGTTGGAGAAAAATACGCAATATAAAGTCTCGACAATAGTCTACGAAAAGAGAAGCCAGAGAGTCTTAGGCCACAAAGGTTGAAGGCCCATCTATGAAATGGTCGAAACCAGGAATATCTTAAATCGATGTTAGCTTCTAATGTTCGAGTCAAAGGACCATGTTCAGATAAAATAGATTTGGAGTAATGCGTTTGAAACAACCACCGAAAAAAGGAATCCATTGACAATGACGATTACAAGAATTGAAGAAAACATATAACATCCATACAAACCAACACTACCAATGCTAGATTTACAAAAATGGGGGGAACCTATGTAGCAGCCTAAGGTTGAAGAGCAGGGACTAGGGACTCAAGCCGGCTTCGGACTGCTCGAGGACGAGGAGAGTATCTACAAAAAATCTTTGTAAGGATACAAGCCTTTGAGTTTTCTCTAGAGGCCTGCGGCTCAATTGCTTGCTATGGCATTCAACATTTGAGCAAAATGTTCACTCTTGATCACCTTGCCCCAATCAAGTCCCTTGCAGCTCTTCCAACCTCTTCTCGAGCTCCTCTTTTTTACCCTTGAGAGCGACCTTCTCCTCCCTCAGCACCTGCACCTCGTGTTCGACCTCCCTGATCTTCTTCCACGCCTCATCTTCTGTGCTCGACCTCCTCTCTTGGGCAGTTGCCTGTGTCCCCTTCAGCTTCTTCTCTAGACAAGACTTCTCGGCCTCAAGCGTTGGAATCATTTTTAGCTCCCCGAGATAACCGCCCCGAGTGCGCTTAAAGACATAAAACACCCGTGACCAACTAAAAAGGGAAAATCAATCAGTAAAATAAAATTGAAAACGATGAATCTAAGAGAAAGAACAAAAACACTACCGTCACCGATCTCTTAGCAATGTAGGCAAGCTCCAATTGAGGGATGTTCCCAGCTTCTATCGAGGTGGGTTCTAGGAGAAAGTCAAGGTGCTCTCGGAGATAGTTCTCCGCGGCAGCTTTGTTTCCCAATCCATCGTCTAAATGTGACTTAACGGCATTCAGAGTGGAACTCTGGCAAGGGATAGTCCCCTGGTTCCCAGCTAAACACTTTGGAACGTCAGACTCCCTTGACACCTGCCCTAGTGGGGGGTGAGAGATCGAGCAAGTCAAGGTTGAACCAATCATCGCGATTGGCCTCAACCTCTGGGTTAGGGGGAGGAGTCTCAACGACTGAAGCCTCACTAGTCCTGGCCCTCTTCACTGGAAGATTCTCTGATGCATCAAATTTGTATCCTCGCTACGTGTGTGCTCGGAGTCTATGAACTAAGACTCCAAGCTATCAATGTCGAGAAATCCAGACATGTCACTCTCAATATCGTCTAAACAAAAAATGTTCCCCTCACGATCCGAAATGAACTTGAAGTTGATGCTCCGACCCCTTCAAAGTTTATCAAAGGGCTGGCTAGCCAAAGTCTTCAAAAATTTTAACTTATTGGCTTCGTCCACGATCAGAGAAATTGGATCACGCTCTGCAAAATAATGAAATGATTAGTACACACTCGAAATCACCACGATCCACCCAGGTAAGAGGCACATACTTTGGGCGACATCAAAGTGAAAGCGAGGTTGAGGCCTCGGTTCGGTAGTTCAACAAAGAAAAAATCTCTAAACCATCCCTTCAAGTTCGAAGGGAGGCCTTTGACCATGATCGCCAACTTGGCAGATCGCTTATTCAAGTAGTAAGTACCGTCCCTCTCATGGACCAAAATGTATAGACTGTTCTACTCATTCAAACTGGGAACCCCTAGCTTATTGTCTGAGAACAATAGAAGGGTGCCCACTAGATGAGACCATGAAGCAAGCAGAAGCTGACCAGGGGCGATTCCATAGAAATTTAAAATGTCAACAAGAAAAGGGGTGCAAAGAAAAACCCACACCCATCGTCTTCACTACCAAGGAATAAAATACGTAATATCCCTAAGGGGGGCTATAACAGTCTCGCCCGGACTTGGGGGCGTGAAAATTGCACTCATTGTTGATTACTACTTCGGGCAAGAATGACTCAAGATCATTCTTACGAAGCCTACTCTTTACGCCGGCTAAGAATGAACCAGATTGAGAAGAACTAGAAGCCATAAATGGGAAATCTCAAAAAAATAAAAAAGCACTAATCGCAAAATGGATAGGGCTGGGATCCTCTAGACAATGTCGTGAAGCGGAAACCCTTCACCATGAGAAGAGTATTTATAAATGTCCCCCGGAATTCTAAAAGACCCACGAACACCTAATAGACACAACCGCTGGGATCACACCATGTGCTGCTCATCCGTAGGAGCCCGCCTAAACGGGACGACCCGAGGGTCCAAAACACCAATGGCTTCGGCACCAGTCGAAATCACATCCTGAAATTATACGAAAGATCTACAGTTAAATAAGCTTTCAATCAAACTTCACTGAATGAAACAAACTTACCAATTCTCTGTGTTGCCAGGAAACAACTCCCCATACGGGGCAGGAGCTCGAAGCCCAAAAACAAAACACCAAAACCAAAGGGCATGGGGCTGCGCCCACCTAGGTCCCGTAAGACCCAATAAAAGGGGGAAAAATCAAAGCATCTCGAGCCCATTAAACCCTGGCTGAGGTCACAAACCCTTGTAACATCCCGGGGCCACTAAGCCCTGGCTGAGGTCACAAGGCTAATGTCATCCTATCAATAAAGGATATATTCACTCTATTCATTTTCAATCTTGTTTGTCTGTTTTTCTATACTAAAGGTTTCAATTATCAATTCCGTAAATTTTCACCCATAACAGGAATTATTCAGACCCTATATGTAATAGTATCTATAGTGCACTCATGCACGATCCTGTTCACTTATATCTCACTTTACTACTCCAATCACCTTCTGCAATGAGAAGCTCTATAGCTTTCACTCATATTACTCTATAAAATACTAGCAAGTCCATTTCGGGGGACTATAAACCTTCTTAGAAGTCTTGGTGTCCAATTTACTTTCCCGCTTAAAGTCCCGACCTCAACAAATTGGTGCCCATCGTGAGCTTCTGAGTAGTGAAAGGATTCGAGACACTACCCTTGGAATCACATCCTTTTGTCCCGTCACCGGGATCATATGGCAATGAAGAATTCATCACCCGATCTAGTAATTTTTGATTAGGAGATGCCAAATCTGCCGGCCTCTTGATATTATCGGTGAAGAAGACGTGGAGGAAGTGATAATCAATCCAGCATATCCGACAAGAAAAACATTTATCGGAGCCAACCTACCTTCGCAACTGAGCTGGCGGACTTGCTTACAGTCGAATGTCCACGTGGCCCCATGAAGATATGACCAAGATCGATCCAAGCATCACCACCCACAAGCTCAAAGTCGATCCCAGATTCCCACCTGTCAAGCAAAAGCGTCGTTGTTTTGCTCCTGAAAAAACCTAGCCATTGATAAAGATGTCGAGAAACAATTAAAGATCAAAGCGATTCGAGAGTTTAAGTATCTTAAATGGCTCTCGAATGTAGTGGTAATGAAGAAGAAGAATGAGAAGATCATGTGTGTGTAGATTACTCAAATTTGAACAAGATGTGGCCAAAGGATCCTTTGCCTTTGCCGCACATTGATCGGCTCATCGATGCAACTTTAGGACATGGTTTGATGTCTTTCATGGATGCTTTTTTGGGGTATAATCAGATCATGATGGATGAGGCCGATCAGGAAAAGATTACTTTCATGACCAACAGAGGAATATATTGTTATTGAGTCATGCCTTTTGGACTCAAGAATGTAGGCTCCACCTATCAGTGATTGGTTAACAAGATGTTCGAAAAGTAAATTTGGAAGACCATGGAGGTCTATGTGGATGATATGTTGGTAAGGTTTGTTAAACTGACGGATTACCTGACCCACCTAAAAGAAGCATTTGAGGTCTTGAACAGGTATAACATGAAACTCAATCCTGCGAAGTGCATCTTTGGGGTTCCCTCTGGCAAGTTCTTGGGATACCTTGTACCCAGAGGGGGTCGAGGCTGATCCAGTACAGGTTAAGGCTATCCAGGGCCTTCGAGCACCTGCCGACACCAAAGTAGTTCAGCGTCTAACAGGGAAACTCTCAGTGCTCAGCCGCTTCGTGGCCAAGTACTCAGAGAACACTCAACCCTTCTTTGAGGTCGTCAAGAAGTTTGATAAGTTCGAGTGGACAGAGGCCTGTGACTACTCGTTCGAAGAGTTAAAGTGGTGTTTGGCAAATCCGCCCCTGATGTCTAAACAAGGCCCTGAGGAGACCCTACTACTTTATTTGGATATCTCCAAATTTGCTGTCAATGGGGTTCTAATTCGAGAGGAAGCGGGAAGGTAGTATCCTGTGTACTATATGAGTAAGATGCTAGTCGGAGCGAAGAAAAGGTACACAGCACTCGAGAGGCTTGTGCTGGCTTAGGTCAATGCATCAAGAAAACTCACACGGTACTTTGAAGCACACCCCATCAAGGTAGTTGCAACATTTCCGCTTCGATCACTCTTAGCAAAGTCGGGTCTTAGGGGAAGAATGATATGGGCAGTGGACTTAGGAGGATTTGGGCTTGAGTACGAGCCTTGTACCACAATCAAGTCACAGATTTTGGCAGATTTCATGGCGGACTTCTCGGTAAGTCTCTACCTCGAGGCTAAGCGGGAATTGCTTAGTGTGACCATAGAGGAGGAGCTCTCTTGGACTTTGTTTGTAGATAGGGCTAGAAATTAGGCTACCAATGGTGCTGATCCCATGCTTATCTCACTAAGAGGGGTAGCGGTCGAGCGAGCTGTGTAGTTCATTTTCTCCACGACCAAGAATGAATCTGAGTATGGAACATTGATCCCTGGGCTACGCTTAGTTGGACAATTCAAAATACCGCATCTAGCTGTTCGTAGTGACTCCCAGTTTGTGGTAAAGCAGTTGTCGAGAGATTTCCAAGTCAAAGGGCCAAAGCTATAGCAGTACCTAGATCTAGCAAAGATCGAGATAGCAAAATTTGAAAGCATTGTAATAGGGCACATCCCATGAGAGATGAATGCACACACGGACTCGTTAGCCAACCTCTCAGCCAGTTCCCAAGTTCATGAAGTTCAAACTGTTCCGAGGTTGGTAGTTCAGTGGCCAGCAACAGTAAACAAGGTATCAAAAAAGAATGCCGCATCACTTTTAATAGAATAGGACGATTGGAAGACTAAAATCGTGCAATACTTGGAGAACGAAACAGTGCTCGCACATCAAATCGAGGCCCTAAAGCTATGAAGAAAGGCTGCTCGATTCACTATGATCAATGGAGAGTTATATAAGTGGTCCTTCTCTGGACATCTGTTAAAATTTGTAAGCCAAGCGCAATAGCTCGACATTTTGGAAGATTTACATGTAGAAGTCTGTAGTAACCATTCGGGGTTCAAAGCTTGATGCATCGAGCACATATAACAGGGCTCTTCTGGCCAACCCTGAAATCAAATTCGGAGAAAATTCTAAAAAATTGCGAAAAGTGTCAGCGGTTCGAGAGTACGAACCATAAAAGGGGTGAACCACTCCATTCTAGCTTTTCGGATTGGCCCTTAACCCTATGGGGAATAGACAAAGTGCAGAAGTTGCCTAAAGGTGTATGCTACTTGCCACCGACTAATTCACTAAGTGGGTTGGGGTGGAGGCAATATCTCGAATCAGAGATTTTGAGGTCATCAGCTTCTTATGGAGGAATACCATCTATCAGTTCAGAATACCTCAAGAGATCCACATAGACAACAGTGCCCAGTTCAATTGTCGGGGAGTACAGGATTTCTTTGAAGAGTATGACATCGGGTTAACTTTCTCAACCCCCAGAGATTCGGAGGCCAACGGACAACCAAAGTCCACAAATAAGACTATCGTTGGGATTCTCAAATGGAAACTAGATAAGCATAAGTCGAACTGGGTGTCTATACTACCAGCCGTGTTGTGGTCTTATAGGACTAAGGGAAATGCCATTTGCTCTGGCATATGGAATTGATGTAGTGGCAGCGTGCGAGCTCAAAGGGTAGCAGCACTCGAGTGGATTCTTTCGAGCCCTAGCAGAACGAACAGTAGTCCGCGCTCAATCTCATTCATCTAGACAAGCAGAGAGAAGCAGCAGAACGAAGAATGGTCGTGCAGCAATTACAAGTGTCTCGGTATGTTGACAAGTCTGTTCGAGTTCAAACACTTGAAGTAGGAGATGAGATCCTTCGGCGAGTTTTCCCAAGTACTCAAGAAGTAAACTCTGGAAAGTTGGGCGCGCCTGGGAACGGCCTTACCGGATAAGTGATAATTGGTCTTTTTGCATGTGTTTTGACTGTAGTTAGTCATTGTTTGAGTCCTTGTTTGTGTCATTTTCGACCAATTATCATGGTTTGCTTACATTTTGTGTTTTGGTCTTGTTTTCCTTTGTTTCGTAGGTTTTTGGGTGAAAAAGGAAGTTTTGGAAAAGTTATCGGGTCGCCAATACCTAGTCAGTGCCCATTCATTGTGTTTCTGCCGACCAAAGGAGGCTCATCACTCTCAGGTGCTGGTACCGAGCCAGTGACCAATGGTGGCATGGCCATCGAGCTCAGAGAGGCAACCAGCCCTCGGGTTGCTGATTCAGCATCGACAATCGATGATTCAGTAGCTTTAATCGAGCCATCGACTGGCAGCTCAGTTCCAGCGGTCGAAGAATTTTATTGCTTTCATAAATTAGTTGTGCTTTCAATTCCTAGATAAATTTATCGCTTTCTAGATTAGAAACATTTCACTTCTCGGATCGTGACAATCGATTATTGGATTTTATCGCTTTGCTTCACATTCGTGTAAGTACATTTATTTCATTTTCTTAGTTAATAAATTTATGTTTTCTTTCACTGCTTTTGATTTATTCACTTTCATGAATAGATAAATTTACCCGGTAGGTTCTAGGGTTTATGTTACGAACAATGGTCTAAATGAATGAACGAATCGATTGCCAATAGTTCTTTGAATGTTTCTATTTCCATTTTTAATCCATTGAATCAATTAAACGTTGTTTTCAATGAGTTTTAAATTAATATTCTTCAAATCAAAATTTTGAGATATTAATGGACTTGAATTTCGAAAGGATTAATTGGAGTACATTAGGTTCGAAACATTTGATTGGCTTTGATGTTTGAACTTTTAGGAGTTTTTGATTACTACTTGCATTCAAAAGGTGAAAATCGGTTTTCAAAAATCTATATCATATAGTGACTCAAAAGGTTGTGTGTGATATTGTGGCAAATCAAGTCGTTCAAAGGTTTATTGGTGATTTTTTTTCATTTGTAATTTCTTGCATTTTTGAAATGATCCTAGAATTTCCTTCTTTTTTCTGTGAATTTTAATTTCAGTAGATTAGAATGCTTCTCACGTGTTGTGTGGCTAGACAATAGGGATATCGATAGGAATTAGTGCTTGACGACGTTTTTTTACGCATAGTCCCTGAGTTCGATCTTTTTATTATTGCGATCCGTTTTCTGTCAAAGAAAACACGTATCAATCAGCATAGTTCTAAGCAACGGAGCTTACACTGTAATGACACCCGAGTGAAGTCCAATTTCAAATTCATGGAATATTAAACATTTAAATAAATATCATTTCTGATTCTCGGTTGTATTTCCTACACAAAGTATATGAGAAATGCGACTACCACTTCAATTAATTTTTGTTTAAATTTAAGGGGGGAGTGGAATGTACACCATTCAAAAAATTCACGCTCAAAGATGATGTTAGAACTGAACAAGGCATTAGTCTCGAAGGAATAGAACGGTCCAAGTTAGTCTTTCAGACTCATTACACCATAATCCTCATGACATCAGCACAATAAAAAATAGTAAAACGTAAAAGGAGAAATATGCATCCACACATGCAAATATTCAGATGCATTAAAATAAAAATAAGGAGCGTTCGTACAAAGTTTTCAGAAAATAATAAAGAAAAACTAAGGGGCAGAGGGAGGCTCTTCGACTGCAAGGGCTTCGATGGTCCTTGGGGAGTTCAGCTGGAATGTCAGTCCTCTTCGTCGATATAATCAAGGGCATCCGGCTGGCGGAGAAACTCAACATCGTAGTCCGGACGTACATTTTTCACTTTTTTGCACACCGCATTGACATAGGCATCCCCTAGTTGGGAGCTGGCCTCCTCCCAACATCAGAATCCAAGATGGCTAGTAGGTCGATCCAAATGCCCCTTCGAGTATCGTCCAGGGCCTTGGCAGTCTTGGCCACCTCATCCTCGAGCTCCAAGACTC
>AYJT01021104.1:0-17679 GCA_001278415.1 Ocimum tenuiflorum | reverse complement strand
TATTTTTAAATATTTTTTGCATATATTTTAAAGTTTAAATTTCAAAATTAAAAAAAGAGAGAGAGAAGGAACCGCTGGTTTGAACCGGAATCGGCAGGAACTGGAACCGCAGGTTCTCGGTTCGTAACGGGCACCGACACCCTTTCCAGCCGGTTCGGTTCCGGTTCCAAATTTTTGGAACCGCAAAACCGGCGATTTCGAACCGGAACCGCAACATCACTAAGCGTGATCCTCTGCAAGAACTGACCCGGATTCATCATCATCAACTTGATCATGCAACGACAGAATATGAGTAATATGGGAAACATCATCATCATCATCATCATCAAAAGAAGGAAATGGCAAAGATGGTGCGGTCTGGGGATCATCACACGTTAAGGGAAACAAGTGAGGAAAGAACTCAACATCATGGGAAACAAATACTCTCGAATTATCTATGTCAAATAAGACATATCCCTTATGGTTAGCTGCATAACCCAACAACAAGCTTTTAATGCTGCGAGAAGTAAATTGAGATTTGTGAGGGCTTATTTGAGCAGCAAATATTAAGCATCCAAAAGGATGAATAATATCGAGATTAGGGGATCGACAAAATAGCATCGCAAATGGTGATTTCCAATTCAAGACCGAAGAAGGTAGTCTATTGATTAACCATGTAGCTGTGAGAATAGAATAAGGCCAAAATTTAAGTGGCAATTTACTTTGGAACATTAAAGCTCGAGCTACTTGTAATAACTGACGATGCTTACGTTCGACAATACAGTTTTGCTGAGGAGAGTATACACAAGACCTCTGGTGTATTACGTTCGACAATACCATTTTGTGTGTTATATCCAGTAAATTCGGATCCGTTATCAGTACGCAATATGAGGACTTTCTTCTGAAACTGTGTTTTAACCATGATGAAAAAACTGCGCAATCTACGATACACTTGATCTTTAGACTGCAACAGATATGTCCAAGTAGTCCTTGTGTGATCTTCAACCAATGTAAGAATATACGAAGTATTGGATGCATTTTCTTCCTTGTAAGGGCCCCAGACATTGGCATGAAGAAGTTGAATAACATGTCACTCCGACCATTGAGTAGAGAAAAAGGACGACGTTGTTGTTTGGCTCTGTGACAAATTTTGCATGACTTGAACTCTTGGCTCTGTCAAGGGAAAATGAGTTGCTGTAATAGCCCTCTTGACAGGAGTGATTTTTTCCATCACATGTACGGAAGGATGTCCTAGCAACTGATGCCATTGTGCAGCAGTTATCTGTCCAGATTCACGGGCTGTACAAACCATTCAGACATAGCATGGTTAAGGACATACAACTTTCCAATCGTTCGCCCCATCCCCAAATGTGATCATTTAACTGGTTCTGTACCATGCAACGAGTGGGTAGAAACATCACTTTGGCTCGTAACTGTAGATTTTGCTGTGACATAGAAATCAAATTGTCTGTAAAAGTAGGAACATAGATAACTTGATGCAGCACAATACCCAAGTCCGGTAGTGCTTCTCCAATATGATGCACCCAAATAGCTGATCCGTAAGGGAGAAATATCCGCTGTGGATTCTCCAATCTTTCAATGTGGTACTTTAAGATTGAATTGCAGCACATGTGTGTGCTTGCGCCACTATCAATTATCCATTCACGACGGACTATGTTGTTGGTAACCTCAAAACCACAATGACCCATGTAAGGATCATTTTGAGGATCATTTGACACTTCAACAATGTTTGCCATCTCAGAGGTGTTGGCCTTTGCACCTGCAACTTGACTGTAGTTTTCCATAGCCTTAGGCAACTCTGTTTTTATAATTTTGCTCACATCAGACACCATTGTCTTATCAAGTTTCATCATGTCTTGGGTCTCTTCCTCCTTTGCTAACTTCCTGACCATGTTCACTTTGTTTGTAGATTGCTCTGCCTTGAACTTTTTGTACCAATCTGGTACTCCTGTGAGCTCGAAACAATCTGCCTTCGCATGCCCATGTTCCCACAATGTGTGCATTTCAGTTTCATTTTTTCTTCTTTACTCAATTTTCGCCTTGTGCCTTCAAGCTTCACACCTTTAAGTCTGCTCTGCCATTGTCCTTGTGTAGACCTATTTGAGGCAAACATAGCACTTTGACCTCGATTATCACCCTGATTGAGTTTTTGATCTTCTACCTGGAGAATCATAAAGTATGCTCTACTCAAACTAGGCGATGGATCTAAGAGTAGAATCTGTTCTCTTGCGGATTCATACACATCATCCAATCCCATCAAAAACTGCATTAGCTTCTCATTATCCCTATTAGAACGCTTTACTTCTTCAGCACCACAGATGCACTTTAACCCACACGCGCAAACTGAACCAGGCACCAACAGATTTAACTCATCCCAAAGTCCTTGCAAATTGTGGAAATACATCATGACAAATTGGGAACCTTGCATAAACGTAGCTATACTCTTCCTAATTTTGTATATTCTTAACTCATTCCTACCTCCAAATATGAGATCTAAGTCATCCCATAGCTTCTTACTTGTATCAATATGTTGAAACTCCTTAGAAATCGAATTTATTATCCATGATGAAACAAGGTAATCAACCTTTAACCGTTGATTGTAATCTACCGAATCATTAGCCGGTTCAACCAAATTACCATTAATAAAGTCAAGCTTATTTTTAGCTACTAATCCTCTCCTAATAGATCGACACCAGCCATGAAAATTCTTTCCATTCAACAAATCAGTGGTTAGAGCCATACGGGGATGACAAGAAGGATGGAGATAGTATTGGTCGTTGCTTTGATGTCGGTAATTACAAATTACATACCGTTACTGTATCAAAAATTACGATAACAGTATCATACTCTACCGAAAATCACGGTATACCAAAATTTTGGTATTTTTTGATACGATATGCCCGGTATTTTGGTAACTTTTCTTAACCCTAAAGTATCCTATACTAGTCATACAAGAGCTCTTGGACGAGTTACATGGAGCCTAATGGTTAGTAAATTAGATTTGAGAGCTGGGTACCATCACATATGCGTTATTGAATCAGATAAAAAAAACAACATTTTGCACTCACTCTTGCCAATATGCATTCATCGTCATGCCATTTGGATTGACAAATGCACCAACCACTTTCCAAGGAATTATGTACAAAATTTTAAGATCCTACCTCTGAAAGTTTGTCCTCGTATTTTTTGACGATATCTTGGTTTGTAGTGCCACATGCAATGAAACATTTAAAAGACCTAACCTCTTTTCATGCTTCATCAGCATAAATTCACGGCGAATCCCAACAAATGCCTATTTGGCAAGCAATCCATGGAATACTTGGGACATATGGTTTCAACCTGCTGGTGAACAAATGGATCTTGCCAAAAACTTCAGCCGTGTAACAATGCCCATTTCCCACCTCCCTGCTTGGTCTCGGCGTATTCTTAGGTTTAACGGGATATTACAGATGATTTATATATGATTATGGAAAAATAGCAGCCCCCTCCCTCACAGTACTATAACACAAGCCTTTCGGGATCTACAACATGCATTAACTACAACCCTGTTTGTGATCATATGTGATGCGTCCGGAGTTGGAATCAGTGCAATATCAATGCAACATGGGAAACCGATAACCTACTTTAGCAAATCAGTGAACACTTGCTATATTGACATACAAGAAAGCGTTGATGGCTCTCGTCCTCGCCATACAACATCGGCGTCCATATTCACTGGGTTGCCATTTCACGGTGCCTCCGAACCAGCAAAGTTTACGGCGGCTCTTAGAACAACACCATAACAAAATTGGGTTGCCAAACTATTGGGCTATGATTTCGAAATCCGGTTCAAATCTGGCTTACTTAATAAAGCTACAGATGGCTTATACTATGTGAGATATTATATTCTAGCTTATATTATAATTTTATGTGAAGTTGAGACAAAAATTCTAATAAATTACAAAAGGTGTTATACTAAAATCACAATTATTTCAATATAATGATCAGATTTAAGCAACTATTGAAGATTTATCTTGTACACCCCTTGTTTTATTCTTCAGTTGTATGAAATATTGAACCAGATATAGCTCAATAAAATCTGAGCTTTTATTTTTATCTTAAATTATGATAAGCAATGTCTCATTAGATACAAATTTTAATGAGGATTTTGGAATTGGTTTCAGAATTTTAATTGGATAAGTAGAACTCAAGTTATTTCGATTTTAAATTTTATCGTAAATACCGAAAGATGATGTCATAAAAATTTAAATGCTTTTCAGAAGTCAATTATTTTAGCAAAATACGTTCCGAAAATAGTGTAGAAGTCTTTTTGTTAGATCGGAACGAAAATCAAAAGTCGAATGGACCGAATACGAAACATCGCGGTTTGGAGATTGGATGATGATGTCACCAATTTTGTCTTGACTTCCTCATCCCCATCTATAAATAGAGGAGCCCTCATCCTCAAAAAATCAACCAATAATTCAAAACACCCCCAAACTCTTGCAATTTTGATTTCCAATTGATACTTAGCCTCGGGAGATTGAGGCACGTGGGAACGTGAATCTGTTGGAATCGAGCTATCCACGTCACCTATTCCATCTCATCTTTGATTGAGGAAAACCTTAGCTCTCTTACTCCTCAACCCAACAAGCATGCTACTCTAAACTATAATGAAACCATGTTTCTTGATGGATTATTGTTGTCTAAAGAATGCCTTGACAATATCTTGAACCCTATGTTAATTATTACATGATTTAATTAACTTTTGTAAAACCATAGAAAAATTTCCTTTCATTTTGAGGCCGAAAACATGATTGAATATTGGATTTGAACCCATATTTAGCTTATGTTTAAAATTAGGAAGCCATAGGTGCCTTGAACATCAAATTTGGACAAAAAATGCAGAATTTGTAAAAATTCTCGAGAGTATTCAAACAATCGGATCTGCATGATCGGAGACTTGATCGGGCCGATCAACCTTTGATCAGCCCGATCAGCCTAGAATCCTAATTATTTTTCAGAAAACTTGAAGATCGGCCAGATCGTGTTTGAAGATCGGACCTATCATTCAAGAAACCTTTTGAAGCCCTATTGACCCGATCCCATACCTGATTGGCCTTAATGATCGGCCCGATCGATTTAAAAACCCTTTCATCTCAATCCAATGCCTGATCACCCTTGTGGTCGGCCCAATCCGTTTCCCAGTTTTGAATAACTTGATCGGCCCTTCGATCCTTCCGATCAATCTATAGGATTGGCCCGATCGGTTTGATGATCAGCCCGATCAGTTTGATGACCAGCCCGATCAAGTACCATGTTCTAGAAAATTAAACTTACTCCTAAAATCCTACAAGTCTCCACTCCAAACCCAACGACCGCGATGATGATAACAAAAGTGTTGACGAACTAATCGCGTACACGTAATTACACGAAGTCTTCATGTATTATGAATTGACGATAAGAACCTCACGCGTACTTATTCTACTTCGAAGGTGAGCTCGCTGCAAGAGACGAAGCAGTTCCATCCCCACAACGAGCACATTAATCAAACACTAAAGGGTGGGCTTTCTTAAGTAAAGTATATGAACTAAATGTGTTTCTGTTTTCACGAAAAAATCCCCAAGTATTTTTGCCAGCCTATGAATGACTTTGCATGCTTATTTGTCTCCCAATCGCAAACAATGCTTGGCGAGTTACCAGGGAACATGAATATGTGTTGGATAACTGACAATGATGTATGTGTGGATGATGTTGAGGATGACATTGTATCTTGTACTAGTACCAATCACACTAGCATATTGTGCCCGGTGATTGTGTATAACGACTATAGCGGTGAGGCCTACCCCCTAATGTGTTCTAATAGAAAAACAAATAGCATGGTAATAATCGCATGCACCTAAGTCTGTTTTGGCGATCGTGGGATATTTTTGACTAAACCCCCATGACGTGTTGTGTGAGTAGGCAACACAAAACGTTTTAATATATGTAACTTTTGGCGATGTGTCCACTGAGTGCTTTGAACTCACGCCTTGCATTTATTTCTAAATGTGTAGGATGAGTTGCAGAAGTCGACAAGTGTTGAGGAGTGACCCTCCCTTTTTGAGAATTTATATGCTCCGGGGTGTGCATCATCATATATACATCTCAACCATGTTTCTGTTGTGTAAAAATATTAGCACATTTTGTCATGTAACTAAATTCCTATTGCTTATGTAATACTCTAACTTTTAAATTATTCGCAATAAATGCCTCTCTCTTTCATTATACTTTGTACAAATAAATGAATGATTATTATTCCGCCGTATCCCTCCCCACACAAGTAGCATTTCGCTGGGTTAAACTTGGCGGGGTGTTACATATTTAATTCAAGAATATTGGTATTCACAAAACAAATTATTCGAATACTGAATATTATATATTTAAGTATTTGTAATACTTAGATATTCGATACAATTGTTACGTATGGATATTGAAAAAATTAGTTAAAATCACAATAACATACAAACTGCAGGAGTTCTAATAAATATAATGTGACAAAAAATTTGGAACTAAGCTGTTATTCTTTTGATGTAAATACTTTTTAACTAAATGTATATTACTTCACTTGTAATAGTTTTCAACTAAAAATAATAATAAATGTTCTAGACGCTTAATGGTGGTTTAAAATTCCCACGTCAACAAGCTAAGAGGTCTTTTTTTTTTTTAAATTCTTTTGAGGCAACGCTTCTTGTTTAGTGTCCCACATCGGTAACGAACTAAAAATATAAATACACGAATGTGTATGCGTATAAATTATGGGTGAATTGCAAGTCTTTTTACTCGTGATAACTCTTTGTCAACGAGCTCAACTCATAAATTTTTTGAGAGTTTTCGAGCTTGCATTCGAGCTCACCTAGTTGAAATTATACAATTAAGATTGTTTGTTCGAGTTCAAGCTCGGTTAATACTTTAAACGAGCTTGTGATGAATCGAGCTCGAACTTTAATTATTTTTATCTATGCCGAGCTCAATCCCATGAAATGAGATCGGGTCAAACTCGAACTGAGCTCAAGCATCGTATATTTTTTTCAAACCGAGCTTGAGCATTATACTACTTGGATTGGCTCGGTTCATTTACAACCGTACCTATTCGGGTGAAGTGGTCAAAGTTGAAGGAGGCTGTCCAACAAGATGAAAATTATCGGAAAATATATCGAAGCTGAAGGCTGGCGAGTTCCGTCCTCGTTATGTCTTGGTAAATGAACATCTATTCTTCAGGGGTCGCATTGCTATACCAAGTACTGTTGATTGGACAGCTCATATAATCCAGGAGTTTCATCGTATGCCCATTCAGTGCCTTCCGTGACTACGAACCCGTGGTGGCAAATGTCTATTAGTCGGGTATTATGAAGCACATAATAGGGTTCATCGCAGCATGCACAATTTGTCAGCTGGCACATACGATACAAAGTCATCGGCAAGTCTTTTCCAACCTTTACCTATTCCAACTCGGTTTATAACATCCCTTTACCGCTCGAGTGGTCTCCCAAGTATCTTGCAAGGAGATTGTATGCCCACATAATATACCATCGTTTATCGTTTCGACCGTGACAGAGTTTTTGTGAGTTTTTTCTCGAGAGGATTAGTCAAAATGATGGGCACAAAGTTGAAAATGAGCTCTACTATCATCCCAAAACGAACGACCAAACGAAGGTGTTAAATTGATGCTTGAAAACTTATCCCCACTGTTTTACGTCAGAACGACCAACTGGATGGAGCAAATGGTTGGTTTGGGCCAAATACTGCTAAAATATAAGATTTCAAACAAGCTCGGGGTGTACACCATTTGAAGCGGTATATGCCGATCACCTCCAACATTGCACCACTTCTTACAAGGAGAAGTACGAGTTCAAGCATTGTTGGATGAATGTCACAACCGTGATGAAGTGCTGCGTTAGCTTTGATACCATTTGGAACATGCACAACAACACATGTTTCAACAAGCGAATAAATATAGTCGTGATATAGAATATGAGGTTAGTGATTGAGTTTGGTTAAAGTTTCGAACTTTTTGGCATAAGTCGATCCTCACTTCTACTTCTACAAAGTTGGCGCCATGATTATGGTCCATTTGAAGTGGAGTCCCGAGTGCGGTTAGTAGCTTAGAACTTGAAACTCCTAGTAGAGATGTCAAATGAGCCGAGCCGACTCAACCCAACACGGTTGAAGCACGACCCAGGTAGAAGATGGATTTGGCGGGCCGGGCTTACCTATGTTAAATGGGCTCGAATTGAGCTTATTTTCAAACTCAGGCCTAGGCCCACCAGAGTCTAGGACCGGCCTGGCCCAGGCCCAGTTCAAGCCCACCTCGGGCCCATGTTCGGCCCACCTTAAACTAATATCATAGTTTAATTACTTTTCTTAATTTTTTAACTAATATTAACATTCCTTTTACTAATTTATCAATATAAAAAATTGAACAGAAGCGTAAAAATTAAATTGTACATATTTTAAACAAATTGTTTGAAATACTTGGACGTATTCTTTTAAAAAATGTGTTAAAAAATAAAAAGTACTTTGAGGTCTACCTATGACCCATTTCAAGACGACCCAATTCCGGCCCAAACCCACCTTGTAAGTAATTTTGGGCCGTTCCCAACCAAATATTTTGAAAATGGCCCGGTCCAATCCAGTCCATCTCGCACGGCCCAGTTGACAACTATAACTCCTAGCATCCAATAAATATTTCATGGGTCTCTGTTGAAACCTGCTATAATTCCATGTGAAACAGAGGTGGTCCCATTACTGGAGGCAGCGTTCACAGGTGGGGTTGAATTCTACCCAGACACAATTATGGGTCATCGTCATATTTATCGAGTTGGTGAAATGGGTTGGCTGTTCCAGGGTAATTGACACGCAACTACAAGTTTATTGCCGTAGAGGAATTAATAAAAACACCTTAGAGATGATCGTTGCGGCACAAATTGAAGAATTCAAGTGAAATAACATGGATTGGGTTTTCGGTATATAGCAAGATGATTTTATCTTATGTTTTCAGTTAAGTCCTTATACAATTAGGATTACTGGACAATCTTTCCAGGCCAAGTCTATTTAAAGTAGCAGTCACTAATCATTGTTCTTGTTTTTGAGTAGCTTATCGAATTAATAAACAAGAAGTTTTGTTTTTCCTTTCAAATCTCATTATTATATGACGTTCTTTGCTTTATCGGATTATTCGACGAATCTTAACCCAATTTCAATACCATCTTTATCGTTATCTAATAAAAATATTGAAGACATTATAGTTATATTATTATAAGTAATGATAAGCAACACCTTTTACTTTTAGAAATATGCTGCACATAAATGCTTAGATGTGGCAACTAAAGGGGAAGAGTTCAAAAAAATAAATACTCCCAAGTGCCATCGCAAAACTTGATTCAATTCTAATTTATTTTTGTAATTATTAGCGTTGAAGTTACTCTGGTTGAACCAAAGATGACCCCTTAAGGTGATATGGGTCTTTGAAATAGGCAAAATCAATCCTGTCATTTTGTAATTAAATGGAAGATTCTTCAAAATCAAACTATATAGCAACTGGGAATTCCAAGGTTTGCATCCCTATCAGAGATCTGCAAGGCATACACTCTCTGGTGAGGTAAAGAAATGGACAGAAATCCCACCAACCGATAGGCAAGTTCTGTTCCATCAATGAAGCTTGCAGGGTATGCAATGCAATGCAATCTTCAATTCTCCGTTTCTTAGATATAACAAATTTAACAGTTTGATCCTAGACCCTTAGCCTCAACAAACGAGAAGAGGCTAGACCCAAGAACGCAAAAGAAGCTAATGAAGATCATAAGCCAAAACACAAGAACAAGAAGAAGTCATACCACAAGCATTCCAGATTTCCCAACCAACACTGCTTTCCCGTACCATGAGCCCCTACACATTCAACGCAGGGAACATACCTCCTCGTCCAGTGGATATCTACGGAAACACTCCAACAACGGCCACCCTTCCAAAAGCACCAAGCCGAGGATGCACCACCCCAATTTTCTTCACACAATCTACAGCTCGGGTAAGACCTCCACAAATTGAGGGGAAGATAGAATGCATCCTTGAGAATTTGTTCCTTTGATGTGTCAAGAAGAACAAGATCACAAGAGATGTCATCTAAAGTTTTGGGTATGATTCCTCGAGAAATTCATCAAATTAACTTTTCAGTGGAAATAATACAGATATATGACAGGTTAGATGTCCAATAGGAAGAGATACTAATAATCCAAGTGCATACAGGATGGAAGATTACGTCTGCATGGAAGGGAGATGAGAGGCCAGGTACCTCCCAGCTGACATAATATTCAGAGAACTCATCCTTTATTCAAATGAAATGGCAACGATTTGGAGCTGGGGGTGGAGGTCCCTCCAGTTCAGGCTCCCCAGCATTCCGGTAGTCCTTCTGTTAGGAGGAGGGCTGATGAGCTTGTCAATAGATAATTCATATATCCGGGATACCAGAAGGTCATACCTAAATTCCAAACAAGGCAAGCGAGGACACCTCAACTGACCAACCATCAACACCTCTAGATTGTTAACATTTTAAATAATATTCTTCAACTCTACTTCATGCTCATCTGCATCAACTAACTAAATTTTAAATTAAGAGAGATAAGAATTATTTTCCTAATGAATACAATAAGATAGAAACTTTGCATTGCTTAGTGACCTTCAAAAACTTTATGAGACGTACAAGTCAAAAGGGGCATTCAGTCCGTAGATTATTCCACATTCATCACTTGAAATTTTCTCACTGTATTTCAAACCATGCCTCTTTAATTCCATATAGCAAAAATTGGTTGTACAAGATCTCCAGTCTTTCCATATTATGCATGTAATGCCCGAAGAGACGGTAGGTACACACAATTGGGGAAGGGATACTTGAAGACAATTTTTAGATTGTAAAGGAAGCTTGCGATCCCTATACTAGGATTTTGATGGGGGAACTTGATCTCTAAGGTAGGGAACCTTAACTAGTGTCCCAACAACACTCTCTCCAACTGTTACAGAATCCCCCTCCGCAGCCGCCCTCCTCTTGACATATCCTAGCCCAAAAGGCCCAGACATTTTTGTGCCGGCTGTGTAGCTTGTCAATTTGCCCACCTGCAACAAACCAGGCTTCTCTATTTAACATCAAAGTTAATGAGTTGCAGACAACAACAAAGAAGTATGCGCCAGTTCTGCTGTCTTCAATGACTTTTAAAATATATTCACGAAAATAAGCACACTTGTCTGCATGCTTAAAATGACTAGCAAGAAAGATTTCCATGATATTGAGAGATATTGTGTATTACCTTCTTCCCATCTACTGAAATGATGCTACCTGGTTCAACTTGAGATGATAGACGAATCCCCCACAATGTCTGCTTGATTCCATCATAAGTTACAAGTCTTGAGATGGTCTCTTGTCCTTTATAACATCCTGTCAAAAGTTAAGTTTCAAACAACTATATCTCAGTTCATACACAAGGAAATGTCTGTACAAAACCTTTATCCAAAGAAACAGCCCTCCAGAGGCCAGCCTCTAAGACGTTAAATTCCTCAGTGAGTTCTTTTCCCGGACATGGTCTTCCTGCAGATGTTAAACATATGAATGAGTCCATTATTGAGAAAAGGCAAGGATCTGAAATGCTAAATAGTGCGACAACATGAGGTCTACAACCTTGGACGATCCTCAATGTCTCCCAAGCACCGGGACTCATAGGAATTGCTCCTTGATTCGTAAGAGCCTTCCAAACAGATTCTGCAGCATCAGGAGACATCATAAATGTGAAGCCTTCCACTGAAACGATGCTTCCTACTGCTACAGTCAATGGCATCCCGCCGACCTGAAAAAGGAAAATTTTCAAACACTTCCATGAAATGAAAAACCATATAAAAATAAATAAGATAGCTTAATGCAAATGGATATAATTAAGTACAAAAATTTCAGCAGTTATCATAAAATGTAGACCTCAAGTCATTTAATTGAAAAAGGAACACCTTACACTATAGTAATTATGCCACTGCTGATGGTTAGATTGACCTTGATTATCAATAATATGCAAGAGCCAGGAGTAGTGCCATCTTAGTAGCAACAAAATCATCTAAGAACATCAGTGGAACTTATAGATATGTACATCATTAAAATAATTCACGTGGATTTATTTAATTTTTTTCTAATACTTACATAGTATATAATAGCATATAATATACTTATCACAAAATAATTAATGTAATTTTTCTTATTCAATAGATTTTTAATGGACTTTTTATGTTGTATTTAGGGAAATAGTTTGATGCCTCACATTTGTAACTTTAATAACTGTGTCCAAACTTTCAACTTCAGACAAATTGACATTCCAACTTTTAATATTTTAATAATTGATGTTCAACTCCCACCAAATTCATGATCGCCAGGTCATAATTCCGGCATATAAAAGTCCATCTGGAATTTTGAAATGCAACGTAGAATGATTGCCTGATGCATCAAAATACTGCTGTATCATTCCACATAGAATCCAGAAACATCAAATGGACTCTTTGTACAAGAATTATGACCCCTCAACACAATTAGTAAAAGTCGGAATAAACTTTTAAAAGTCAGAATACAAGACATCATCAAAATATTATCTTTCCCTTGTACTAATACATTGATATAAAATGTTCCTTGTGCATTGCAGAAGTGCAATACTAGTTGAAAGTTGACAAATAATTCTGCAAACCAACTATTTTCAAATTCCAAAACTTTAAATACAGTTATTATAAATACAGTTATTAAAACTCTCAATACCAAGAGAATAGAACTTAAGACAAAATGGAAAATTGCATGCATTACAAGAAACATTGTTGCCCCATTAGCAGTAAGAACATGAAAATGACAGTACTTAAAATCCATGTAATGGAAACTCACACTGTAGTGCTTGTGAGAGCCATATGCTTTTCCAACAAGATCTCCTAGATTCAATGCCTCCATAATCTGAGCCCACAACACATTTGGACAAAAAGACATGTGAAGAAGGAAAAATAATCACGAAGTGTAGACCTCCATAACCCCAAGTATACTAAAACACATACTTCGCTGCTTTTAGGTCCCAATAATGCAAACATGCTGGTCTGTTTAGTGATATCTTGAATTTCCACCTTATCAGAGAAAAATATATACCTGTCAAATAAACGTATTCTAGTCATTAAGAAATTATTTTGTATTTTGATGATGTCATTAGATTTAATTACAACTGGAGAAAGATAATTGCACAAGTGTAATAGGTATTGATGTGTGTGTGTGAGAGAGAATGCTATCTGGCATACCTACCGTGGGCACCTATTGTTATTTGGTTTGGTATGATGATTCATGTGGTATGAAATACACTATATGCTCGCAGTAGGTGAGTATAGAAACATTGCTCTTTCCCTACACATACACACACACACACACAGAGAGAGAGAGAGGGAGGGAGTTTGGCAAAAGAACAACCCGAATGAGGAACTAATTGAACTTCACATTAGTTAGTGAGATTCGGATGGTTGACATTAGATAGTAAGTCAAAAAAGGCGAAGAGGATTTTATAAATATCACAAATTTAAAAAACATGTGGGTATTTTTGTCAGAGGCTGGCAAATAATTATGGGGAAAGTAGTATGACAACCATTACAAAACATGAAATGAAATTGTTCAAAGTACAGTTTTATCCTAGAAGATGCCATGCTATTACAAAAAAAACTGAAGTAGTATGAACTGCTGGTTCGAGAAGGAGATGTGAGCAACTATTGAGGAGAAGCTTTATTGCAAGAATTAGGGTATGCGGCGTGTAAGCTCAATGCTATACTAAGTACCCAAAGGGAATAAAACTTTGCTTCCTTCGTAGAAAGCCAACAGGAGATGGTGTATGTGTCTGAACAAAAGCTAGTATTGGTGGGAACCGAAGCTAAAATGGACTAAACTCTAAACTATGACGCAATAACTAACTGAAAGATGCAATAAATGCAAACCATGGAGAATAATCTAAAACCATACTTCTTCAGCATTTCGGTTATGCTGACACAAGTCATCGGAGAAACCACCAGCACAACTCCGTTTTTCTGTTATAAACACTGATTATAGAATTTTGCAAGAGTTTGATAGAGATAGAAAATAGTAAAAATATTTAATTGGGATTACCATGACCCATGCATGAGAAAGATCAATTGTTCGAGCTGTTGGTGTCACAAAAACTGTGTCACATCCCTACAAAGTTCACAGAAAAATCAATATAATACCAAAAAGAGGTAGCTCATCTCGAGACATGGTATAAAAGAATGTGGAAAATGACAATGACCTACCAGGCCTTCACCGAGACATTCAAAGTTTGCAGTGGTTTGATTGTGCAGAAACTGAATGCGATCATCCCCGCTGACTTTACTAGAAGTGAACATTCAAGGAGAAAAAGAATAACCATTATATCCATATTAGTCAGTTATTGTTGAAAATTTGCTTCAAAATTATTAAATTATTCTTAGAGATAAATATAAGTAAAACTCTTAAGAATGACCAAATCAGATACACAGAAGAATAATATATTGCAATATCGTCAAGAACAACCCATATCCTATTCCCCCTGAGCAGGGCATGAAAAGAGCTGGTCTAGTATATTTCTCAATCAAGGAATTGGAACCCAGTAGGGTTTGTAACCAATGATGTCGCCAAGACAGGTATGAATAAAGAAGAACAAAACAAGTAGGAGTAATACAGTAATTATTCTTTGTGAAGGGGTAATCCTAGATTTGTTATTTTTCTTATTATTTTCTGGAGTAGTTTAATTATTTAAGTTAATATCCTTTTTGAATTATTAAGTTAAGGAAAAAGTTTGTGTTAGACAGCCTAAATGATTTAGAATGGTCTAAATAACCTACTTCCATGACCCAAACCCAAATGAATAGGGTAGGGTTGGGTCAAATGATTAGGTTGACCCATCTAAATCATTTAGGCGTCTAATAGGAGACCTTCTCTTAAGTTATAGTTTCTTTTTAGTTATTAAGTCACTTTGCATGGGCTCGCTTCTCGGGCCCTGGCTTACTATTATGTATTATTTAGAATACATTTATAAGATTAGTATGCACCACAAAGATTACCAAGGTTGTAATCCTGATCTGGAATGGCGCTGTGTGCTTGGAACTTGAAGCTTTGCTTCTATGCATTTGGAGTGAGTTGTTATTCTATTTGATCAATATTACCTCTAATAATATTCTGTGAGTTGTTCTTCCCCTTTGCTCTGAGAGGAATCTTGGAAATTATCCAACTCTTACCAGAAATCTTTCATTATATGGTATTACTCGATCATATAAAAAGTTGAGATTTTTTGCCGTAATGTCTAGATCTTTGAAGGATCAAAAACCTTGTACTAGGTTTCTGTCTCAATATTTCCCGAACTTGATTTTGTTCACCACTTCACCTAGCAATGTATGTGGTACAATTACGTCCATCATCTTTATTCTAAAGCAATAAGGCCATGGAATTTTCTACTTGGACCACGTAATAATGGGACTGTAGTTCCTCAAGACTCATCTAAGAAATGGTGATCTTCTGTAAACAAGTTGCAATGACTTTAAATAATTTCTCCTATTTAAACAGTATGATGCTTGCCAATATCCAGTTCTCCTCTTACCTTATTACGGCTTCCAAAATTGACAATATCGATTTATTCTGGAATGTTTCAAAGATCAAAGAAACAATGAAAATTTTTGAGTAACGACAAAACCTGATGTTAGAAGGGAATATTAATAAGTGATGGAGCAGAACAAGAAAATGTCTCGAATATTGGTAAGTTTTGGAACCATGCAGAGAGATTCACAGTCAATCTTATTGAATAATTATTCACTGAAGATGAGACAAAATAAATCTTAAATAAATCCAGTATCCGTGGAGAGTACCTGATTACAATATCATCCCGTGTGTCTTATATAGACGTTCAAAGGTCAAGTTGAACCAAAATAAACTTTAAGGGTTAAGTAGTTCACCACAAAATATTTGAGAGAGGTAAGACTTGCACCAATGTCTTTTTCCCATTTGCTCTTCATACATGTTATTTGTAAATACCTCATTTAAAGCCTCAGTTTTTGGACAAGCAAAACTAATATTTTGTTCATGGCGGAATGGCATCACGAATCATATAACTGATTATGATATGATTTCAGAAGATCTCATGGGAGAAAAGACCAAAATCTCAAACACTGACAATCAAAATAAAAAGAAAGTTAAAGAGTATTACCTCTTATTCGACCATAATTTGAAAGATCCACAACCTAATCATCCGCAGAAAATCCCCAAAAAAAAAAAACATTTTCATCAATCAAGAAAATAAGATGAGTACAAAAAAAGTCATTTGGCACAACACTCACCATGTTAAAGCAGCTGTGCAGAATGAAAGTTTATGACCTAAACTACACTTCCTAGAGAATGAATCATTCAATTACTAATCGTTGTCATTAGCCTTAACATTGTAACACCTTCATCCTCTTATCAAAGTCCTAAATTTCCTCATCCTCACTTTGATCTGCTCCACATCATTTACTTTAAAACCACTCTCTTAATGTCTAAGTACTAAGCACTTAAGGAATCGTGGTATTGGAATTTGAAAGAATTTGAACTAAATGTTCATTGAAATAGACTGGCCTTCTATCCAGTATTACAGTAAACCGTGCTTTCTGCTTATCTGGGTGGATTCTATTTTTTTAGGATAATTTAAACTGCTAGCAAAAAATCCTAGCATGAGCCTCACTGAGGCACATCTCTTTTTGCAATTTGTGCATCTTCTAAGCCAAGTACCCTGATATATCAAATCGATTATCATTTTCTTACTTGCTAACATATTTCAACACAAAAGAGTTCTTCCCATAAAATAATGGAGAATCTTGACCAAAAAAAACACATCATATTTGCATGATATTACCAACTGTTAGTAATTAAATCACTAACATGAAAATAATTTGAATATGTCTTCATACCACAGCACTACTGCCTACTGAGTCCAACGAATCATCTGCATCAGAATATGTATTTTTGGTCCAATCTTCCTCGGCAAAAGTCACTGTCTCCTGAAAAAATTACCAATAATCCAAACGTTGTCCAGACAAGAATATTAAGCACACAACGATTCGTCCCAACTTAGCAAACCAACTGATAGGGAAAAGCAAAAATAGTAATATATATTAGTTCATCATATTCCAAATTCAACAAACATACACGATTCACAAACCACAAATAACAGTCAAAGGACAGAAGCTAAAAGCTATTTCTATTTTCAGGTATGAGTCATTTGCATCTGGGTGTTCATCAACCATATATATCTCAATTAGTTTCTAAGCGATGACAACATCGTCAACAATAATTGGTAGATACCAATTCAACATTGCAGCACTTTAATTTTTTAATAGTCAGACGCTCCAACTAATTCCAGAATAATCCAATTTTCCACAATTAATCCTCGGCAACAAGCAAAGCCGGTTCACGACTACGTTTCAAAATTTCATTCAAAAGGATCGTTAAGACGCGCCGAAAACACACGGCAAATAACTGAGCGCGAATATAACTACAGAGAGAGTGAGAGGGAGAGAGTCTGTGTGACGATATAAAGGTTCCGACACAGTATATTAGCGTAAGTGGATTGAAGTGATAAGGGCATACGAGCGGGTCGAGGTCGA
>AYJT01021056.1:0-10061 GCA_001278415.1 Ocimum tenuiflorum | reverse complement strand
ATTTTATTTATCATATCTTAAAATGAACAATCATGTTAAATCGAACGCATGTTAGACTGCGCAACGCACATGTGTAAAACTAGTAAATATAATAAAGTTGAATAGTCATTCATTACATTTTTGCACTTTTTTTCTCTCGAAAACATCATTCTTTCCCTCCCAAAAATATCACATCATCAATAATATTTATTTTTCTTTTAATTTATTCAATAATTAGTATAACACCCGCGCGTTGCGCGATCAAATATTAGTAAAATATAAAGTGAATAATTAATTAAATTATGTATATTTTGTATATATTTTTAGTGGTTGAAATAATATATATTTAAATTATATATGTTAATATTATTAAAATGACAATGTTACTGTAATTAATCTTAATTTTTATAGAGATGAAACTACAACACGTGTGTTTATAGTGTATAACATAAAAAATATATTTCTTTATTCATTTTAAGAAAATGTTATCCTACTTTAATTTATAGTGCCATGTATACTCACACTTGCACAATACAATATTTTTTTTATTTTAGAAAATATGTGTAGTATAACATAAATTATTTATTAAATTTTCAATTTATAACCATTTAAATGATAAGTTAATTTGTATACAGTGTCCAGTGATCTAAAGTCCATTATTGTTTAGTTCCCTAATTATTTATTATATTTTTTAATAAAAACAAAAAAGAACATCTAAATTTCATACTCCATAGCCCATACTCTTGAAATCAAATATAAATATAATCTATAGAGTAAGATCGTGTGTTTAAAATGTAGAGATTTAATTATCTTTGAGTTTAGAAGAAAACATTATATTTGAAATTATAAAACTTATATTTCAAAATGAAATTAGTGAATAAAAATATATTAAAAAGAATTAATATAAAGGATGGAACAATTTTTTTAATAAAAAAGTAACACAAATGTAATTTATTGAATTTATCCAAATGCATACGATCATAAATTTACCAAAAATACTACATCACTAATGTCATTTTTTTCTTCTATGTTTATCTTATTTAATAATATACTTAGCCTCGATTGCCTGTTGTGTACCTTTTATATATTTTAGAATACAAATTTTGAATTTAGTTTTAATAAGTTTTATAAAATGTTTTTATAGGATTACTATTATATTCTTTCATAATCAATAAATTTATTTATTTAATTAATAATAATAATAATGTATCCGTTGCACATCGGCGCATGTAACAAACTAATTAAATCCAATAACCCACCTCCACATATTTGACCCAACACATTCTAATATTTTCGAGGAATATTCTTCAAGTCTTAATTTAACAAAAAAAACACACAAAGCTGAATAAAAACTACAATAATCTTCATTTTCATAAGCGCTCTAAGATATGATCATTGGCCTATCACAATTGCAGTAAAAATATAATTTTGCAATGATAAATATTGATTTTAGGAAATATTCTAAGTTATAATATAAATTGTCTTTGTTTTTGTTTGGTTAGTGGAGTGTTATAGACGCAAACACAAAGAGGTTGGATGTTGACCCGCATGTTAACTGTTTGGTTCAATCAAAAAGTGAGAGACCCCTTCCATCCAAGTAGATCCCCCCGTGATTACACCATTATTTCTTTTATGAATACACAAAAGAAGAAAACACTATTTGAATGGACAGACTAAGAAGACGACGCGCAGCCATATTTGATTGCAATGCCCTACACCAAAAGGAAAAATAGCAATAGGCCAGACCAGCCTATAAAAACAAAACCAATCATCCATAATATCAAATAAATTATTTTTGTCTTTGCTAAATTTACCAAGGGCTATAGTCATAGGGATCCTCCTATTCAACTACTTTGATCATTTCCGAGCACCTCGTAGTATCTTTGGGGCGTCAGAAGATTTCATCATTTCTCAACGATTTTTCTTGCACTACCCCTTCCAAAACATACTAACGTATTAAACACATTTGTTTTAAGACCCAACATTTCATTAGGATACTCTCGAGTCTTCTAAACTGAATATATTTACAAGAGAATATAGCACCAACAGATTTTAACCATATACCCAATGGATATATAAAGGCCCAAATAAAACAAACTTGGATCTTCCAACAAATTCAACAGATTTGAAAGCTAAAAACAGAAAAATGAGTCCATTGAATTATAATAGACTATGTACATGAAATAAAGAATTCCAGCAGCAGAGAACGTGACTCCTATTTACAAATGAAAGAGATTACAAAATCACTAGCTGTGCCCCCGAGTTAAGAATAATCACTAGGCCTGTAAAATTAGTTGTGCAAATGTACAATTTCAGAATACCTCCATTCTATGCCCTGTACCAAAATTTCTTCATCCATTTTTTCCTCTTTGCCATTTATTCCTATCCACATCCTTCGGATGGATTGATTCATCAAGTTAAATAATGGCGTAAATATTAGCTTCTTTTTTATGTGAACATCAACGAAAGAGTGTGTTTCCATTGCTAACCCAGTCCAAAAAACTGTCGGAAAAATCCCTCAGGTTGACAGAGCTATTAGAAGCGCCATCTCCGAGATCACCGCTCGCCAGTTCCTTTCCCTGGAAGATGAAACAATAATCAGCAACACATGAATAGAGAATTTTGAAATATAAAGAATGCCAAATAGAAAATCAAGTCACAATAATCTAACTCTAGATTAAAGTCATGGAGCATGGTAGAATAAATTAAGTTATTCGTATAAATAGTGTACTGCAAGTGAGCTGACCTTTAAGCTTGATCCGGACCGATATGATGAGTCCGATTCCAATTTAATTTCACACGAGGACGTACCAACATTTGGAGAACCAATTAGCAACGATCTGCAACAACCAAAAACAAGATATAGACTTTGGAACCACAAAAAGAATGAAAGAAACTTACAGGGGAAAAATAAGATTCAGTGATGACTGGCACTGTGGACCGTGGAGCACTCAATTACAAAACAAAAGATTACCTTTCATACGTTTCTTCTTCACAGGAATTTCCAGATGAAGATAGCATATCAACATCAAGAAAGTTTGAGCAGTCAAATGAATCACCACGCTCCACAAAATATATGGTCTCATTTCCAAGACATTGCTCTTGTTGCATGTCAAGGAAAAGCTGTTTACATGACATTGAGGGAGTATACCTAGAAATCGAGACAACATCAAAGTTGGCAAAATGTTCAACACTTTCAATAGAAAATAAACAACGCATAATGATCCTTTCACAAATATGCAATCAAAACAAAATGTAGCATGGATTTAGATTGGAATCCAATAAAATGCAACCCAAGATGAGGACATTGAGATTCAATAGAAATTACATTTCTGCTCATTCTTAAGACATATTTCGCTTAATTATCATTTAACAAAGATATAGACACCTCTAAAGATATTTACAGAGCCTCAAAGCAATATCAAGTGGACTGTCCGAAAGGTTTTTGTGTGCTCCAAGCATCATTTACTTGTGGAAATATAAAAACCATACCTGGAATAAGATACAGCGCTTTCGCAAGTAGAAAGTTCTGGAGTTGATCCTGAAAGACCAATGCTACAGCCTTGATTTTCAACAGGCAATGGCCTTTCAGAATTATCCATCTTAAGGACCTCAGAAACTATTGTTGAGTTGCTATCACTTAGAATGTTACCATCAGAGAATGATCTTTTGATCATTGACCTGCAAATTCATTTTTTCATCATATTAGTAAGGCAAAGCAAACCACAAATATACCCAGTATTCTCAACTACATACACTAATGCAATGGAGTATATCGGTTTGCAAACAACCAATTCATAGCATAAATGTGTGTTGGTGCGTCCTTTCTCCCAATAAGAATTTTAGGAAGAATTAATCATGCATAATAGATAAATGGTAGATTAAAGATTTACAAAAGATTTAAAAAGAATTATCAGGGAGGGGTTAACTTCACATGGAAAAGAATGAAAATAGGAAATGTAAAGTTTGATCTACAACTTTTTACCATATAAACTCTTTTCCCGTGGAAACACTAAAAGCAAATAACTCTAGAAACACAAGCTAGGATGCGTATCTCTCTTTTATTTTATTAAATAAAGTAAATGTGTTGTTTGATATTCAGATCAAATTTCTAGATTATATATATGATTTAAGTGGTTAGTGCAGATATAATTTCCCAATTACCTAGCATTTTCCTCAGCAAAATCAGAAGCACGCCTTCCAACATTGTAATGCTGATCAGAATCCAGCTCCCATAGAGCTGGTTTACCCTGTTGTGGCTGAAAATGGCCTAAGAACCTGCTCACGAACAGTTAAGGAATGAAAAGTAATAAGATACAAAAAAGGATTGGCTTAATGAAATATATTTGATGAATTTCAGGGGAGAACCAATTGACTTACACATTTATGGCATCTTGTTTCTCCGCATCCATGTATGCATTACTATAATACCGCTGAAGAGTTCTCAAAAATTCTTGCGAGTGAGTTGCTGCTTTCCACTGACCTCTTCTCTCGGAGAATATCTGTACAATTTAGCAAAAACAAAAACAAGAGAAAGAAGATTGGATGAATCAAAAAAACTAGAACATCCAAAACAACTTCACTGGTGCGGGAAAAACTGAAAATTCAATTAATAATATGATGATGCAAGGCTCAGTTTGTTACGTCTTTTCTTTTCCCCGAAAGAGTGATCCCCTCCAACATAAATTCAAAATTCATCTCTATCTTTTCTCTCCTTAACTAAAAAGAAGTAAACAAAGATCTTCTCATAAATCTCTGAGTACTTCACTATTTTGGGAGACAAATCAAACAGGGCCTAAGCATATCTAGATACAGAAACTCTTCAACCATGAACACCACAAGATAGTACATATATTTACACAATGAAAATTGGTTTTAAATCACATGATAGTAATGACGATAGTTTCTATTTCTCACAATTAAAATATACCTTATTATGTGCTGCAGAACCACCATATTGCAGAGCAAGAGTATCACCCATAGCTTCATAAATCTTCATCAAATCATCTGCCAACAAGGAGTCTAAACTAATACTAGGACTGTCAATATACCCTAAGGCATGTAACTGATGACCAAGAGCGACAAACCCAAACACGTATTGAGCAACATTTGTCCGGTCCAAACAATCTATGCAATTTGTTCTTAATACACCTTTCTGAAACAATGGAGGCTTTATGGTATGATACTCATTCACATCATCGACATCAACTCTATCTTCAGCGCAACCATCATGAACACCCTTAGTGACAGGGCAAAGGACATCTTCAGGGAAATCATCATTACAGCTATTACTGAACGGGAGTTGGCTGGTAGGAGAGTGGAAAGGAATTAGTCTTTTAACAAAAGAAAAAGGAATCACAATCCGAACCGAGCCAGTAACAGAAATCAAACATTTGACCCAAAAATTTAGGCAACAATAACTATGGACACCAAAACTATCTAATAAAATACTAACTATTAGTTTATCACAAGACAATATACAGCCATGACCAACTAATTGATGAAGAATATGGTCAAATGCAACATTCAGACCGAAACCCTGATTACAACAAAAATGTGAACAATGAAAACAGAGTTTAATATTCATAAATGCTTTGGTGGAAGTGAATGACCTAGTCAGTGTACCGATGGCTCAAAAGAACACTAACCTTGCAAATGGGGGTAATACACAGTAGAAAAAGCCAGTTAGTTCCAACGCATTAGCTGCTACTTTGACTAAATATGCCAACACGCTCGCCGCTTTGCTGTAGAGAACAGAGAAAAATTTTAAAGCAACAACAACCAGGAGTTAAAGAAAATCTATTAAAGCAAGTTAGAAAATTTTGTTATACTTTCTAGAGTATTTACTCAAATCCCAGTGAAGGAACTTCAAGCGATTTTCATTGGCGAGATCTTTATTAATAACTTCAATGGCATTAACAAACTCTGCACGCAGGATAGATTCTCTGGGCTTCTTCTCACGAGTCTGGAAACATGAAATGGAATTTTAGTAAATTTATGAAGCAGTGCTTATCAGGAGAATATAAAGAAAGACTGCGGCACAATAGAAGCATCAGTCCAACAGTAGATGCAAGACAATACCTTAATCAGATTTAAAATAATAATAGGATTCCCATATCTCTTAGCAAGATTCTCAAAGTGAAGCTTGGTGGCTTGATAGTTATCATCCTTCTTTGATACTGCACAAGGGTATGGAGTGAGAAAAGAGTTTCTAATAAGTACATGGAGCAAGTACACTAGTCACTTTACAAGCCATACATATGATGTCAGGCTTAATATTCAATCGTGAAGTCTCCTGTGACCAAAATAGGGGTATCGATCCTCGGTTCTGCACAACAGAAGATATTTGTTTGGGCCCTCCTCCCACAACATCCTCAAGCACTATTTGTTCAGTCTCAACATCGTTTGCTACACGACCCTTTTCATTGACACCGCGTTTTAAGTATCTGCAACACAAACATGAGAAAATGCATTAATGCAATGAAGAAAAACTTAAACTTAGTGTAAAATTCTCAAGCAGTTGAACATAGGTCTCCAGAACCATCAACTAATAACTGGCTCAGTAAAAGTGTAAAAATGCCATAAAAATAAAGACCTGGTGCCAGCATAATGACGGGATCGTCTGGCGATAAGAATCAGATTGAAGTTCCGTCCCGATACTGAAAGTCTAACCTGTTAAAAATGGAGATGAAAGAATCAGGGAAGTTTTTGTAAGGACACATAAGAAGAAAGTCAAATCATAATATCAGATAAAATTAGTAGTAGTAAGAATTTGTAATCCAAAATGTAAATGCACATCTTAGAAACACTACTATAACCTGGAATAATACAACTTCTAACGAATGAATTCCCACACAAAACAAACACAAAAACAATGTTGGTAAACCATTTTCAAATAAATTCAGAATGGAAACAAATCAAAGGAGAAAATATAGCATAACCTGCAACAAGAATGAAACATTAAAGTTCATATCATGAAAGACCAGAATAACAAAATCACGAGAGCAACATTAATCAGAGAAAAGAACATCAGAAGTTCTGTATCAATTAGGAAAATAAATTAGGCAATGGCACTTATGTACAACTTTTATTGGAAATACCTGTTTGAAAAATCCATAAACTAACGCCACAGTCCAAACCGAATTCTTCAGCTTGTTGCGAATGCCACGAGTTAAGAACTCATTCCAGACAAACATTTTCTCATAAAGGACTAATCCTGTTTCATGTTTGCTTAGATTCCTTTGAAGACTAAGCATAACATGGTAGGAGTAGCTAAAAAAGAAGTCCTTGGTAAGATCCACATTGCGCAAGAGCTTCTTGTATCTATTTGTCAACAAAAACGAAGTCAACAGAAGTCCTATTCAAAAGTAATTTATAAAAGAACATTGTTAAATAACATTTAAAAAAAAAAAAACTAAAAGCAAAAGATGTCCCCCTGAAACTTTGATGATACCTCGCCTCATTCAACATGTAAAATTAACATCACAACATCAATGTGGTTTGCCCCTGCACATCCACTGGGAAACACTGGTGCAACGGGCACTAAGAACAATTTAACTAATGTGGATACACTAAGAACTTTGCTTAACATTTCTAAAAATGAATATATTACCATTGCATTCTCTTCATTGTCGCAGAAAATAACACTTAAATATACCAAAATGGCTTTAATAAAAGTTGGATAGATTAAAGAACAACTAAAGTAACGACAAACAATCAAGATACATAAATATAACAAGCATATTGAATCTTGTAGATTTGTCCTCTCATAATAACATTGAGGCTTTTTACATGTGGAAATGGCAAAAGACCTGTTCTCGTTCTTAGAATAAGCCATATTTGATTGCACAGAAGAATGTGGTAGTGGAATCATCTCGCTCTTGGCAATAGAATACACAGCATGACCACAAATCGTGCCTATCCTCTTTCTTTTAGTGATAAGAATCATGTAATAGGGTCCCAAAAATTTTATGAATCCTGTAAGCATAGGAAAATCACAAGCAAGTCAGATAAAAAGACACTTTTTAAACTGCTTTAGAAGAAATTATTTGTAGATATAACATACCAACAATTCCATAGCATGTCGTGACAAATTTTAGTCCACCAGTAGACTTGTTTCCATCATCAATTCTTCGAAGGAGCTCAGACTGTTCCTCCTGTGAGTATATTGTTGAATCTTCGACCAAGCTAAGATCAGACTGCTCTAATCGGCTAATCTTCAATACCTTCCAGTTCTTTTTTCTTCTTTCCAGTCCAAATAAATAAAAGTTCTAGAGAACAGAAAAATATGAGTAAGATACTCAGAACAATATCAATTCAATCCCAAATTTGTCTCTTACTCTCAACAAAATACAATTAATTATCGTGATTATACAGCAGATTGATTTAGTAAATCATGTATAATTTTTTTTCCGACAAAATTTCAAAAATTCGACAGGCATCGAATGAACTAGACAAGAAATAATAAGACTTACAACTTTAAGGATTGACGAATAAAATTGGCATCTAGAGAAACAGTTGAATAGACAGAAATCCAATCTCAGAATACATACTAGCTCATTCATTTACCCAAAAAGAAAATTGTTAAAAAATTAAAGAATCACTGTGATCTTGGAAACCGCTAGCTTATTCGAAATTTAAGCACACGGAAAAAATGAAACAAAAACAAAAATTCACTTTCAAACAAGCAACTGAAAAGGAGATGAGGAAATATTGTACCGAACGAGTTTCGTAAAGAGTGAATTTCTGGTACTGGCCGTCGCTGCTGCTAGCGCAACCAGCATCGATGCAATTCTCTTGCACATTGATTGGAGCCGTCCTTCCATCTTCAGAAGCCATACTTTCCATTCCCGAGCCTCGAGCTCGGCTTTCTCAAATCCAATAATCGCATACAAATTCTCCAAACAAAGTCGCAAGTCAACTTCCGTCCAAAAATCCTAACTTCACCAAACAACTCAGCTCATACATATACGCATCAAATTTGAAAACAGAATTCCATTTCACCAACAACTATAACAACAACGAGTCTCGTTTTTTCACCTTAAAGAACAGCAAAAAGTCCGAAAACTTGGAAAACAACAGAAAATATGTGAGTAACGCTGCAAATTGACAAGGATGAGATTGGAAATAGGCGTTTTAGAGCGTAGATCGAAAGAGAAGATTGAGAGGCAAAGCTCCGGCGACTGCGTCCACAAAAAATTGGCGTGTAGGGAGAATAAGGAATATAATAATTTGTTTTTCTATTATATAGCTGTGTAATTATTGGGTGTCAATCGTTTTTAAAAGTAGCCGATATTTTACAGCATAAAATTGTTTTTCTGAAGGTAGTCCGGGCGAAAAAGAATTTGAAAATTAAAAATTGGGTTTATATTGATTGCGGCAGTTGCTTGATAATTATGGCTCTTAATATTTTATTCGAATTAATATCATGTTTTTTCCGGGTCAAGTAATTGTTGATATTATGAGATTGTAATTATAGGAATCCATTTTACTCTTTTAAAAGTTTAACGGTATTGTTATCAGATGTCAAGATAATAACGATATTTTCGAATCTATATCTATATTTTTGTTTGAGCAAAAATCTATATCTGTATAATAAAGAATTACCCAAAATTTTCCTATAAAAGTATCAGGATAAATAAATAATATTTATGTGATCGTTTATGTAATTTAATTAATAATAACTATTGTTTGGGTACATATGATATATTCTTGTGTCAAAAAATGTAGTTTTAGTATATATCACTAATGTGAATTATTATTCTATTATTGTTCTTTTTTTATATTTTTACGATTGTATTTTTTACATTATATGCAATCAAATTTGAAAAAAGTGTAGCACTAAATTTTATTGTCTTTCAAACAAATAAACATGTATTGTGTGCGATAATTAAAAATTATTATTAAAAAAACATACTTAATGGCATATTAACGATTATATTAACACAACTAAAAAACAATATACTTATCGTCATTATTACACATTAAAGATTCACATAACTGGTGTCTACCACTTTGGGTGCAGTGGTAAGCACATTTACCATGATTTTAATGGTCACGGATCGAGTCTATGTAGGGACATT
>AYJT01021037.1:0-10549 GCA_001278415.1 Ocimum tenuiflorum | reverse complement strand
ATATAGAGCGGATTCTCGACATGCTCAAATATGTCTCCCACTTATTCTCGGGAAGGACAACTCTAGCTCAGTTGGTCATAAGCGCCATTGCCATTTACACAATGCAATCAGCATTACTCCTGGTTTTTGTTTGTGATGAGTTAGAGAAATGTTGCCGAAACTTCATTTGGGGAACCACCACAAATCTTAAAAAAATTCATTTGGTGTCCTGGGAGGAAGTGAGCAAGCCCAAGATTGAAGGTGGTCTGGGTTTTAAAAGTCAACACTTGATTAATAAAGCTCTCTTAATGAAGATGGGATGGGGACTACTGACTAAACCTGACCACCTGTGGACAGGGCTGTTGATGGCGAAGTATGGTGTGTCTAGCGACACGATCATCCATGAGCTCCCTCCACGGTAAGGGTCTGTTATTTGGAAATCAATAAAGAATATTTGGCCAGACTTGATTAAGGGAATCCGATGGTCTTTGGGTGATGGTATGAAAGTTCGATTCTAGACGAACAAATGGTTGCACGGGGATGATAATCTCCTGAGTTTGGCCACACGACGGTTCCGATGGACCAACTACAATTGCCAGTGGCCAGGTTCGTTTCTATGAATGGTACCTGGCGCTGGGACATGTTCAAGGACCTCCTCCCAGTGACGACCCTTTTTCGAATTAGTGCGATGGTTTCGCCTCAGAGTGGCGTTGGAGATGACAAGATCTTCTGGGGTTTTACATCTACTTATAGGTTACTCACGGGCAGGGCGACCACTGATACAGGTGCATGATGTGTGGAAATCAATTTTGAAGTGGGATGGACTACAGCAGGTCAGGCATTTTATTTAGCTTATAACAAACTCCAAACTTCTCACTAATGTTGAGAGAAGGAGATGTCACTTTACAGCTCATGATAGTTGCTTTCATTGTAGAGGAAGACCAGAGACAACTCTCCACGTGTTGAGGGACTACCCCCTCACGGCCTAAGTTTGGTTGAAGTTGATCCCGACTGTTTGTTGCGGCTCTTTTTTCTCAAAGGAGATTGTGGATTGGTTACAAACCAATATCACAAATACTCTTCACATGAGTGGCCAAGCATTTTCGGAATTACAATATGGAAATGCGATGAAGCAATATTTGCATCTTGCTAACTTATGGAACACAGCGAGTGGAACTAATCTACCAGTATATGGCTGGTATGGAGTTCGGTAACATGATGGCTCACAAACTTAATGTCACTGGTCGTGCTCGTGGCACTCTATTTATTTGCTGGGAGCCTCCCCCAACTGGTTGTGTCAAACTGAACACCGATGGAAGCCACAATAGAAAGACATGAATGTCAAGTGCAGGAGGGCTATTTCGTGGAGGTGAATGGGTTGGAGGATTTTTATTTAGGAATATGCTCAATCATGGCTCTAGAACTCTGGGGAGCTATTCCTTGGACTCCAGCTAGCGTGGAATAAGGGTCTCAGGCAAGTGCTAGTGGAGGTGGATAATAGCAGTGTTGTCCAGATGGTATTTGATTATTGGGGAGGAGGTCGAGTGCACAGGGATCTAGTGCGAGGTGTTAAGGAACTTCTACGGAGGGAATGGAGGGTGGAATCAAAGCATGTCTTTCAAGAGTCAAACTTTGCAGCAGAATGCCTAGCATATCTGGGGGTTATGATCGCGTGCGGACATCAAGAGCTAGATGATCTTCCAGTTGCAGTGAAAACATGACTAAACTATGACGCAATGGGAGTTGCTCTTCCGCGCTCTCTTCTAGCATAATTTTTTGTACCGAAAAAAATCTAATATCTAATAACTAATAGTATAAGTGCAATCATAATCACGGTTGATAACACAACTTTAATTGCACCCAGATGCCTCGACAAGAATTTCTCCTGACTCATGAAACGATTCGCTTACAAGCCCTTGCAAATTGCAAATGAACAAAGAGCAGTGATTAACTTCCAAGAAATAAAAATATTAAGATTAAATATATCTTTATAACAAACGAAAAAGAACAGCAACATTGAGGAAAATTAATAGTAAAAAGGATGTTGTTTGATACCTTTATCCCAGTAAAGCAAATGTTTATCTCGTTTACTAATCACTAGTAGAAATAAAAACACATTAGAAAACATTGTTATAAGAGGTTTTCAAATTCAATCACCGCTTTATCACAAAATATAACACAATTACGGTTGAGAATATGATGATCGAAGGTGATTAAAACACAAAAAAAGAAAAAGAAAAGAAACACACAGATAAATTCCACACCCCACAAGAAAAAAAGATACAATTAAGGTCCACAAATTCATTATGAAGCATTATTTCAGAAATACTCGGAATTATTAATTAATTAGCTCGGAGGTGCTCTGCGAGGCACTCCTTTCCGGCTGCGCTTGCGGCCGCGGCCGTTGTGCGCCATGACCGATTGCTCAAACTGATCCTTTTCCTTTCCAATAAATTTAATCACACTCCTCCCCCAATCCGATTCCACCTATAAATATTCAAACCTTTGCTCAAAATTAAAATATATTTACTACATATAAAATTGTATTTGCAAAAAGAAAGATAACATTACCTTGCAGGCAATGGAACAAAAACGAAACTTATCATGATCGGTGAGCTTTCGTTTGCAAACATAGCAAGCCCCATCGCCTTCGATGAGCAATCCAGACCCGTTATGTGGGAGTGGAGTTAAAGATACAACCCACTTTTTGTTGCACTTGTAAGGCTGAATTTATACAAATATCACAAATTTATCTTAATTTCCAATAAACCTTAAGGTGCAAAATGAAATGTACGTGCATAGTTGATAACAATTTAAATCAAAATATTCACCCATTGAGTATGTGAAGCAAGTGTGCCGTTAATTCCTAGAGATGAAGCGAGAACTACCAAATCCGAGTGTAAGCAATCTCTTGAATTTTCTTAGTTTATCTTTAAAGCACAGTACATGAATGACACAACATATAAGTACATCAAAATTTATAAATTCTTCACCTGGTGAAGCGCATGAACTAGAAAAAAGGAAAAGAAAAGAAAAAGAACGCCGCCTGGACGATATAGTATCTATCATCTGCGACGTATGTACGAAGAGTTTTGTTTTACAAAATCCTCATTAATATCATCATTAAACAACTAAAAACATAATTCATTTTTCTACGTATTAATTTATTGTTTCAATTAATTTTTGACATCATGCATAAAGAACATAATAATAATTGATAAGAAATGAAATATTAGTGACCTGAATTTGTTGACAGTTTAAGTGATTCTCCATCTCGACAAGAGGAACAACGTTTTGGTAGACATGTCGGTAAATAGTGAGAATCTTGTGGTGGTGGTGGTGAGTAGTTAAGGTGCAATACCTGCAAATCGATTCATTGCAACTTATGCAATACCTATTCAGTTCATTTTTCTGTATATCATCATGCCTTTCGCATTTCTCGAAGAAATTCTTTCCCAAGAAGGAATCCACCCAATTTCGCAACCTGCTGCAACGTTCCACTACGCCCTCCTCCTACGAGTATTATAATTATATTACCATTGAAACCATAAACATCTAAGCCAAATCCAATCGTTGATAATAAATCAAAAGAGAGATAAAAAAAAAAAAAAATTAAGTTCTGTCATATTTGCGAGAAATAACTAGAATTTATGATATAATAATAATATACACTACTTTTCATTTTTTAACAAAAATGTGAAGTTGAAAAATCATATATCTTTTATTTTTAGAATCGAAAAATCATATATCTTGGTCCTGAAATAATCAGGTTTAATAATTAATTTAAACTGATAAATTTAACTTATAAAAAATAATAAATTCGAAAATGTACTAGGAAGTTAATACTTTCTTCAACACTCTTTTATCTCTTCTTTGATTTATTTTCTTCATTTCTTTGTTCTTCCTTTTTGAAGCACATTCCCACTATTATTCTTCTCTCGCTCTAACAACAATGGTGGGATGAGACAAAATCTACTATATACACCCTATAATCACACACCATATTATAAGGGATGCTAATTTGTAAGTTGAAAAAGCACTTGAAATAATTGCTCATATCATGTAATTTAATCGAGAAGGAATAAGACCTTGACATATTCCACATAAGTGAATCATCATGTCCACATGAAACTAAACAATTTTTTTTCAATATAAGTTGATGAATTCAAAAGCAAAAAAAAAGAAAAAAAAAATAGAAGAGTAAACACCATTGGTTTGAATACTGAAATAATGTGAAGCAAAATGGGGTTACTAGTCATTCATTCAAATTTTAATTGAACAAAAACAAATTAACATGTGAATACACACACAGAATACCTGTTCCATAACTTCACTAGAAGAGGTGCTCATCTTCTGAGATATACACCACAATAGTTTTTGTACAAGTGAATGAAATGTTGTTCAGACGAGATTGTTTTATAGCTGGTAATTGTTTGACCATGATGAAATAACTCCTGAAAAGAATAAGTATAGACAAGATTGTCTTATCTGTAAGAAGGACTTTAATTTATAAAAGAATACAAACAAAATTAAAAGTAGAGGAAAAAAATTATCTATTTATATCTCGTTTTCAGGTTGTCTTTCATTCATGTATAGCAATTTAATTTCAAAATCAATTTGTATCCGTTTGCATATAAGATTGTAGATACTTTGAGTATAATTTTGAATGAAATTCGAAAAGAATTCTTTAAATTTTTTAATTTCAAGTAATCCAGCATTATGCAATAGTCGAGTATTCAAAATATACTCTTCGCAAGATGTCATATTTATTGAATACAATTTATTCGTATATTCAGTTTTGCTATAATATAAAAGAGATAAAACATTTATTGTAACGCCCCAATATGGTTACAGTGAGTCATTGATGCGCTGTATCGAGCCATATATTGTTAATGCAATAATATATATTCATCAGATATAATCACAAATCATTAATATTACCATTGTTAGATTTTGCATTTGTCTTTAAAGTTGTTGGATTTTGTTCATTTTTTCAAATGTAGTACGTGAAAAAAAAATCAACTCCTTCCCACAAAGTGTTCCCTTTAGATGTGATACCAAATTTTTTTTTATCAAATAATGTATTTGTTGATAGTAGATTTGTTGTTTTCCGGGAAGTGTTATATTCCGTAGATGCTATACCTACTAAACTATATTGAATAATGTATTTACAACTCACAGTAGATCGTATAAAGTGTTCCGTTATGCAAGTGCTATACCGGTTGAAGAATTTACTCACTGATCGTAGATTTCCTTGTATAACATGTATAATTACACATGTGTCGTATAGCCATTACTTGAAACAAAATTATTTGGAAATTAGTTCCGCTAAAATGATTGAGTGGATTGTGTTACTGAGATTCATATCGAACGAAGTGTCACAAAGATTCTCCTATATTTACGGAATGCGGATAATATAAGAACACATAAGTTACAAATGCGAGATGTCGGGCAAATTTGGAAACTGAAAATAACACCAAGAGACGAAAAAATCAATTAATCGTATGAAAACATAAAAGCATGACGTAACGAAAACCGAAACGATGGCAAGAGAAACCAAATGAAATTCAGATTAAAAAACATAAAGTGACATGTGGGGACCATCTATATCAGAGATGGAAAACGATGGATGAAAGATCAAACTCCATGAATGAAGAACGAAACAAAAGAGATGAATTCATTGATAACAAACTCAATGTGTACAATTTGATACACACCTTTTTACTCATCTAGCTATCTCACTAATCTATCATCAATTTATACTTAACTATTACATGTGAGAGAAGGAATAAAAGTGGTCTGCCAACTCACACTCAAAATATCTGTTAGCTTGCTACCTCCATCTCACGCATCCGCATCCTCTAGCTCACGACCTCTTCTCGAATATTCCAATGCATGCACCAACATATACACTAAAACTCCCCCTCAAAGTGGGTTGTACAAATTCAACAAGCCCAGCTTGGTATTCAGAGAACGAAACAAAGGCAAAGAAAGAGGTTTTGTAAGAATGTCTGCAAGTTGATGAGTAGTAGAGATGTGTAGTGGCTTAATAACACCAGCAAGAAGTTTCTCTCCAACGAAATGACAATCCAACTCAATGTGTTTGGTTCATTCGTGAAAAAAAGGATTAGAGGAAATATGGAGAGCGACGATATTATCACAGTACAAAGGACAACTTGTACAGGAGGAAAGCCAATCTCAATAAGAACTTGACGGAGCCAAACAACTTCATTAGCCATGGAGCAATATTCGGCCTCAGCAGAGGAACGAGAAATAACAACAAAAACCACTGATGGAACGCCTTGCGTCTGTGCAAGAAGCCCAGTCCGCATCACAAAATGCCTTAAGAGAAAGAGAGGAGCTTCTAGAGAAAAATACACCTTGACCCACAATACCTTTGATGTATTTCAATACACGATAAGCAGCTGAAAGATGAGTAGTGCGGGGAGCAGAAACATACTGACTAAGCTTGTGAATGGCAAAGCATAAGTCCGGTCGCGTGAGGCTCAAGTAAAACAACTTACCAACAAGGCGGCGATAAGGAGAAGAATCAGGTAATAATTCACCAGTCCATGGATAAGTGAGAATTGGAATCCATTGGTGTAGATACAGCCTTGGCCCCAAGCATTCCAATGTCAGTCAGCAAATCAAGAGCATATTTACGCTGACATAAGGATATTCCAGTAGCCGAACGAGCGACTTCAAGTCCTAAGAAATACTTCGAAGCTCCAAGATCTTTGAACTTGAAGTGTTTATCCAAATGAGCTTTGAATTCCTTGACTAAAGAAATGTCGTTCCCTACTAATAACATGTCATCAACGTAAACAACAACGAGTAATAAATTCTGATCGTGATGCAAAATAAACAATGAGTGATCATTGGCTGACTTTTTAAAACCAAATTGAGAAAGCACAGAGGAAAATTTCTCAAACCACTGTCGAGAGGCTTGTTTAAGCCTATAAAGATATTTCTTCAGTTTACAAACAAGATTTGGAATTTTAGAAGCCTCCCCCTCAAGAACCAATCCAGGTGCAAGCTGCATATAGATATGTTCATTCAAATCCCCATGTAAAAATGCATTACTCACATCAAAGTGAAATAAATGCCACCGTTTGACACCTGCTAAAGAACGAATATGCTTTACAGTAACCAGTTTGGCCACTGGAGAAAAAGTATCAAGATAATCTAGCCCAGCTTATTGTGTATAGCCCTTCGAGACTAAACACGCTTTGTATCGTTCTATACTGCCATCTGCATGAAATTTCACTCGATACATCCATTTACAACATATGGCTTTCTTGCCATGTGGGAGAGAACCAATAGCCCAAGTTTGCAATAGAGCAAGTGCATAAAGTTCTAGCACCATAGCTTTTTGCCACTCTGGAAATTTTGAGGCTAAAGGTAAGTTGATGGCTCAAGAACAACTGTGATAGAGGATATGAAAGCGCGGAAAGAAGGGGACAACTTTGCTAAAGATATGACTCCGTGAATGGGGTGAGTGGTGGAGCTTATGGGAATTGTGTTGCAGTAATAATCTTGTAAGTAGGCTGGAGTTTGGATAACACGACAAGAAATGGTACGTGGGGAATCACGGCAGAAGTAGAAGGGGAATCAGAGGACGGTGATGATGAATCAGTGGTCTGTGTAGAAAGAGGAAGTATATCAGACTGTGAGAAAGGAAAAATAGACTCCTGGAAGATAACATTTCGACTAATGTAAGTTTGCTTTGTTTCCAAATCCAAAAGTGCATAACCCTTATTTCCACTAGGATATCCCAAGAAAACATATTTAGTGGCCCTTGGAAAGAACTTATTTCTATCTCTGTGCAAAGTAGAACCATAACATAGGCATCCAGAAACTTTCAAGTAAGAGTATGAAGGTTGCTTACCAAATAGACAAAAGAAAGGTGTACATTGTTGTGGTAAAACTGAAGAAGGAATACGATTTATCAAGTATGTAACAGTGAGTATACAATGACCCCAATACTCAAGTGGAAGGTTTGACTGAAATAAGAGATCTAGCCACATTTAAATATGTGGATGTTTTCTTTCGACCCAAGCATTTTGTTGAGGAGTCTCTACACAAGAATATTGGGCAATTATCCCTTTCTTAGCATAAACTTCAGGAAATAAGAATTCAGGGGCATTATCTGTTCTGACAACCTTAACACATTTAATAAACTGATCTTGAATGGTAGTGATGAAAGTGGGTAATATGGATTGAACTTCATTTTTGGCTTTGAGAAGATAGGTCTATATGAATCGAGAATGATCATCAACAATCGTTAGAAAGTATTTGTATCCCCCCACAGTTGGTATAGAAAAAGGACCCCAAATGTCACAATGAATGAGATCAAAAATATTCTGTGCAATAGAATTAGATGAAGGAAATGGAAGGTCTTTTTGTTTTGATAAAGGACAAACGGAATAAACTTCTTTATTTGAACTCTTGGGAAAATCTAGTACAGAGTGAAGCAAATGTAATTTCTTATCAAATAGATGACCCAATCTAGAGTGCCACAAATCTTCAGATACAACGCTATTACAAGAAACAACAGTTGATGACAGAGGAGTGAAAACATAAAAATTTCCTTTTCTTTTACCCATCCCAATCACTTCTTCCCGAGAAGTTTCCTGTATATAACAAGCCACATTAGTGAATTTGACGGAACATGACATGGTTTGAGTTAAAGCACTGATGGAAATCAGGTTATATGAGAAAGTTGGTACATAAAGACAAATGTAAGAGTAATTTTGTCACTTAGCTGCACAAAACCTATTCTATCAATGGAGGTGGTTTGGCCTATAGGAGGTGTTACTTTAACATCAGAAACTGAGGTGGAAGAAGTGAACAAACCTAATGAGGAACACACATGATGTGTGGCTCTACTGTCAAATAACCAAGTGGAACAATCAAGTTTAATAGAAGCAACAAAAGGAAGAGTTGAAAGAGATATACCACTGAAAGAAGAAGCTGATGGATCTGGTGTGATTTGATTGTTTGACATAGGTGCAACACTAGAACCTTGCTGCAATTGACTGCTCAAATAGGATATTAACTGTTGACATTGTTGCAGAAAAAGATTTTGTGTTGGAGTACCAGTTGTTAAGCCATTTTAAGAATCTTCTTGCTCATAAGTACAAGCTACTTGATTAAGCTTTCCTCTACCATAACCACTTGCAAAATTACCTCTTCCTCTACCTCTATTATATGATTGTGTATTATCATGTGAATCACCAGCAGAATAACCACGGCCTCGCACTCTACCAAAACCATATCCTGGGGGAAAGCCATGAATTTCATAACATGTGTCCTCCGTATGATTTGATCGCCCACAATGACTACAAACAAGCCTTTCTCTCCCTCTGTTATACTGCAACTTCATGTTTTGAACAACATTTACAGTACTGACTTCACTAACAGGATTCACAACAACATTTTCTCCAATAGATCTTTGTCTTTCCTCTTGAACAATGAGAGAAAAAACTTTAGAAATATTCAGCAACAGCTCAATTAAGAGTATCTAACCTCTGATTGGAATATAGCTTTCATTCAACCCCATGAGAGAAACTGCAAAACACACTCATGCTGGAAGAACTTCGTCCACAACTGAGCATCTCAACAATCCATGTCGTAACTACAACCATCCATAATTTGATAATCTCTATACTCGTCCCACAATATTCTCATTTTCGTAAAGTAGCTACTCACATCAAGTTCTCCTTGTTTCAAAGTTGCTAGCTCCTGTCGCAATTGAAAAACTCACGCTGCATTTCCTTGCGCGAATCTATCATGTAAGTCTTTCCAAATATCAACCATCGTTTCAAAATATAACAATCTCTTACTTATTTCACCATCTACAGTGTTCCTTATCCAAGCAATTACGGTACTATTACATCTTTCCCAAGCATTAAACAGAAGATCATTCGTAGCAGGCATAGGCAATTTTCCAATAATAAACGGTACCTTGTTTCGAGCCTTCAGTGCATTGAGCATCGTTCGGCTCCAATTCTCATAATTTGAACCACTTAACGTTTCAGATACAAGTGCGAGACCTGGATGCTCGCCGCTGTGTATATAGTACGGACTAGAAGTATCCTCCACCATTTCTACACGTTGATGTTGTTGTTATTGTTGTTGTTTCTAACCATGACTCGAGATAAAAGAAAAACCAGCAGATAAAAGAAAAATAAAAGTTTTATAGTTGAGCGAGTGTATGATCTAACTGGCTCTGTGCGCATTTATGACAAGATAAAAGAAAAAAACCATTAAATCCAACTATTCATACTAGTTGTTGGATCTACTCTTAACCTCAGCCCTTAGATCTAGATATATTCGTTATCCCAGCTAACAAACTCAACTAAATTATATTCAACTGTTATTCATCAAGTAGAGCGGGATCTATTAATCAAGTAGACATCAGTACTTACTCCTTCAACCCATAATTCCTTGGAGAATCCAGACTTAAATAGCATGCATCTCGCTTTTTCAAGGATGGTTCTATTCATCCTTTCAGCCAATCCATTTTGTTGTGGAGTCTCAGGCACTGTTTTGTACCTCTTAATCCCTT
>AYJT01020996.1:0-16381 GCA_001278415.1 Ocimum tenuiflorum | reverse complement strand
GTTAAATCTAATACAAGCCCCAACTCACCATCGGAGAATTGAGGGGTAAGTCAATATCAGTTCTCTAATGAAATGAATCTGATATTAATAAATCAATTTTTGTCCATGGTTAGACATGGAGAAATTTATTTATTGATGGTTAGACATGGAGAAATGAATCTGCTAAGTCCTCTATAAATATGGATTTGTGATTAAGAATCATAAGACAATTCATAAGATAAAACCCTACGGAGGACTAAAGAGGGTGGGGGGCGCGCCTATAGGGTAGAATTCTAGGCGAAGATTTTGCGATCTGTCAACACCGGACTATGTGAAATAAGGCAGGGGATACAACTCAAAACCCAATTCTGGAGTCAAATACTACATCCGTAGACGATATTTGCGCCAAATTCAAAGGTAAATATTCCGCAACTCCTATGTGATGCAATTACAATTTCTAGGAGCATATTAGGCAAAATAATTGATGTATGATAAGTTATGATTTCCAAAATTCAGTCCAGGCGAAACGAATCAGAATTCAGTTTTCGTATTCCTACAGACAGATCATTGTATGCAAACAAACCAATAAGGAGGGATCTTGCAAAGGTGGAAGGAAAGAGGACGGATCAATCTCTAACCACCATTCAGAGGGTGTAAGGTAGGATTCTTAATCATAGTGAGGATAAACCCTTGTTAAGCATGATAGGAAGAACATGATATTGTGCATGGTGATTGAGATATGTTAGGAAGTGGAAACTTACATACCTGATGAATGAACACTTGAAATGACAACCCTAGCATGTTGTGGTCATATATGAACTTATGTCATGATAAGAAAATTGTGAGCATGATACTAGGGTTTCGCACAAAGCATGATAATGATTTGGAAAACGGTTAAGTTATGAATGATAGGGTTGAGTTTTAGGGTTTAGGGTTTAGGGTTTAGGGTTTAGGGTTGACGGCATAATGTCTCGGGTTGATGGCACCGAGCTACCATACTGACTCGAAACCGCTACCCAAGACTTGACTGGGATGGTCTCGGGTCGCCGGCTGGGTAACTGACGACCGACGGCCCTGAGTCATCGAGCCTCGGTTTGCTGGTTGGGGAATCGATGACTGGTGGCTCTGAACCATCAGGATCGAGGTAGCACAAGCATCCCTCAGTGATGGTCTGACCCATCGAGCCAGGTCTTGGAGACCCCGAACTCGACGAGGTGAACCGATGCTCGATATTACCGAGGTGCCAACCCTAGCCCAAACCAGGCATTATACCCCACTTTTATTTCAAACCTGATCAATGATAGTTCAATCCGATATCCATATTTATGAATCTCGATTACTCTTGTATAATATTACATAGATGAGCATTGAATCGAGAATTCAAAGAACGATAGATGAGAATGATAAAACTTAGATCAAACATGTAAGAGCATGCATGCACTTCTAGTTCAAAAACTTAGAATGCGATTACTCATTGTAAATAATTTTGAATCAAGGTTTGGAAGTGCAAACGAAACTTGAACCGACATATCCCGATGCCCATAACTAGCTTGGAAGTGAGGTGGGCTTTATTATACTAAAACTAAAGCTATAAATGTTTTCTTGTTTTGGAAACTAAAATGCTTGATTGGAAATGAATGAGATGTCTGAATGTTCTGCATGGCTATCTGTCCTCTCACCAGTATTATAGTAGTTGGAGAGTTGTGATGATCGACGTTATTGATAATTATGATGTTGAATGATGATGGTTGATGATGATCTGTGGTGATCAATTATGATGTGATATATTGTGCTGGTCGATCACACTAGCTTAAGGCTTACTGTGATTTGCGCACAACGGCCAGTTTTTGAATGATTAATGATTGAAGGACAGATAGCATGGTTGTTTTGCGCGCAATTGAATAAAATGATTTTTGCGACCATGAGCAGTATTTTGAAGTAAAACTCTCATAATCTGCTTGATTGAATAGGCTCTCCATTTATGTTTTTATGTATGTATGATTTTGGGATTGTGTCCACTGAGTGCATTCATGTACTCAGCGTTGCATATCTTTCAATATGTGCAGGTTGAGGAGCAGCGAGGTTGGTGACGACGTTGAGCATTGAAACTCTTTTTGATTGATTCAGAACGTCCAGCTATGTATCGTCATATATATGGTGTAGTTATAAACATTCCGCTGCATAACTCTTTTGAATCATTTATGTGTTGGTCTGTAAACTTAAACTAATACTACTTTTGAAACATGGCTTATCTGAGTTAATTATGTTAATGATCACATCTGTGGTCTTCTTGTCTAACTTTGGTTGTGAATTGCTATGCTCATGTTGGCCCTTGAATTATTTGTTTCCCTATCGAGTTATCACTCGATGGGATCACACCACTGGTTGTTATTTCACAATGGTGAAAGTTGAGGTGTGACCGAGTGGTATTAGAGCAATCATTTCCGCTCTGAACCCTAGAGTCTTCCTTGAATGTAAACTAGTTTGATTTCACTTATTTCTTAAGAAACTTTTCTTAAAAGTCCAAAAAGATTTATGACAGAAATGCAAATTTGAAATTATTAAGTCCTCAATGCTGAAGCATCCCAACTCGCCGGCTCAACCAGGTAAAGTTCTTTCAAAGGCGACTGACTATCACGTTTTGGAATTTGAAGTTAGAAAGCTCTTGTGGTTACTACCATGCACTGAGTAACACTCTTCGAGCTATGGGGACGCCCATGTGAGCTCGTGAGAGTGAACGCATGCACTGGTACTGCATAAGACCTCCAAGCCATAGGGATACCCATGTGAGTTTGTCAAGAGTGTGATTTTGGTATACGTCAAGGTCAACCCCGCCAATTAAATCCGGAGTTTTCTTGGATTGGCCGGCTATTACCAATGCTTTATTGAAGGATTTTAAAAAATAACCAGGCCAATGATGCAGCTGCTGTGAAAAAGGATAAAATTTGCATGGATGAACGAATGCGAAGCAAGTTTCCAAGAGCTGAAAAAGAGACTGACAACAACTCCGATATTGGCCGTACCAGAAGCAGAGAAAGAGTACGAAGTGTACACCGCTGTGTCCAAGAATGGGCTCGGTTGTATATTAATGCAAGGAGAAAGAGTGATTGCATATGTATTGCGGTAGTTAAGACCACATGAGCTAAATTATCCTACTCATGACTTGGAGTTGGCCGTGATTGTACACGCGTTAAAAATTTGGAGACACCATTTGTATGGTGTAAAATGCACAATCTTTACAGATCACAAGAGCTTTAAGTATTTCTTTGAGCAAAGGGAGTTGAACATGAGGCAGAGGAGATGGTTAGAGCTGGTAAAGGACTACGACCTGACCATAAACTATCGTCCAGGAAAAGCAAAAATTGTGGCTGACGCGCTAAGCCGCAAGATCATTCTGAAGGCTTATGCTTTGCTTACTCGCGAAGGTGAGTTAATTAAAGAATTCGAAAGAATGAAATTACAAGTAGTGATACCCTCAGATGCGAAGGAGGGCATTGTAGCCTCTCTTATAATCACCCCAGACTTACGAGAGAGAGTAGTCATAGCTCAAAGGAAACATGAGGGACTCGAGAGGTTGAGAATGAAAATCTGAACCCAAGGGATAGACAAGTACCGAGAAGCACCCAATAATACGATCTTGTTTGAAAATTAGATTTGTATGCCAACGGATGAGGCCCTAAGGAAGGAAATCCTGAGCGAAGCACACTACACCCCATATACGGACCATCCAGGAGGTACGAAGATGTAACATGATCTAAAGAGAAACTTTTAGTGGGATGGGATGAAGAAGGATATCGCAACCTTCGTAGAACGGTGCTTAGCATGCCAACAAGTGAAGACATTGCATTAATGCCCATATGGGAAGTTTCAGCCTTTAGAGATTCTTGAATTAAAATGGGATCACATCACAATGGATTTTGTGACTAGTTTACCTAAGTCACAGTGTCGGAACATAGCGATATGGGTAATTATTGACCGCCTTACCAGAAGTGCTCACTTTATACCCATCAAGATCACTTATGGATCAGATAAGTTGGCTCAATTGTATGTTTAAGAAATCCTTAGGTCGCACAGAGTACCCATGTCCATTACATCGAATCGAGACACAAAGTTCACCTCAAGGTTTGGATAAGACTGCAGAGGAAATTTGGCATGAAGCTAAATTGTAGCACCGCCTTCCATCCACAAACAGATGGACAGTCTAAACGAACAATTCAAACACTTGAAGATATGTTGTCCTCGACCAAGGAGCTAAGCAGGAATCAATTCCACCCTTGGTGGAATTTGTATACAACAATAATTATCAGGCGACCATTGGGATGGCGCCTCATGAAGCACTATATGGACGAAAGTGCCGATCCCCATGTATTGGGACGAGGTGGGTGAAAGGAAGGTATTAGGACCAGAAGCGGTAAAGGAAATAGTAGGATTAGTTCGGCAGATTCGTACGAGAATCAAAGAAGCGCAGGACCGTCAGAAGTCCTATGCTGATGATAGACGTATTGAACTACACTTTGACGTTGGAGACAAGGTATTCTTGAAGGTATCCCCTTCAAAGGGGATTGTGAGATTTGGAGCTAGAGGCAAGTTGAGACCTCATTTTGTGGGACCTTATGAGGTGTTAGAAAGGGTAGGACTAGTGGCTTACCGTCTAGCCTTACCGCCGGCTTTGGGAAATACCCATAATGTTTTCTATGTATCACAGCTACGAAAGTACGTGTACAATCTAGAACATGTGACATGAGTGGACGACATTTTCCACAGACTCTGAAATGAAGTATGAAGAGCAACCGGAAACCATCTTGGATAGGAAAGAGCATCAATTGAGGAATAAGTCCATACCACTAGTCAAGGTTCTGTCGAAACGACATGGAGTGGAAGAAGCCACATGGGAATTAGAAGATACGATGAAAGAGAAATATCTTGAACTATTTCGTAATGATTAGTAAATTTCGGGACGAAATTTTTTTTAAGGTGGGGAAGTGTAGCACTCCATATTTCTTCGGCAAAAATTTCGGTGGTGTAACACGTCAAAAAGACTGGATTTTATAAATATTTATATTTACCCTAATTTGATTACGATTTATGATAGATAAATTCTGCCTATGATCATGGCTCAATTAATTATTTCCACATGGTTTATGAAAATTTTGAAATGGGGAATTATTAGAGAATAATTTCCTAATTAAAGATCAAGGAAAATCGAGAAAACTTAATAAAGTAATCATAATCCAATTACATAAAATTAAGATCACGCCATTGTGACCCATCAAGATGATGGTAGTATCGTGCATAAGTAGTGAATCGAGAATTTAGTATTGCGGGGAAGATGATCGGGGGTGAGATATGATGTTCCGAGAGACAGATAAAAATCTGTGCAGTATTCGGCTCGAAATACAGTGCAAATTATATCTGATAAAGTAAGGTGATATGATGTGATGAGTGATTAGTCACCAAAATCCCCTAAATCAAGGAAAAACTAATCCTAGGTAATTAATGCTTCTTTATTCCCAACACATCAGTTAATATCCTTCAAATCATCTTCATACATATACCCACATGTGTATATACTTCATATATCCAATATCATGCCAAATACACACAATACACACACACGACACACACATATGTATTGCCAACTTTCTTCATACCACATATGTATACATGAAAAAAGTATCATACATGTGATTATACACCTAGCCTTAACCCATACAAATACATGAGGAGTATTTGTACAAGTGTGATCCTTCTCTACCCTCACTTTACACCAAAAATATACACTAACCACCTATAAATAAGTGTCTTGGACTTCCATTTTCAACACCCAAAAACCAAGGTCAAACTTTTGCACTACAAATTTTATAGAGAGAGAGAGGGAGAAAAAATCGAGAGAGAGGGAGGTTGAAGAGGAGGGGAGCTAAGGGAGGAAGATCTTTGTGTGTAAACTAACCAACAAGGAGGGATCTAGCAAGGGTGGAAGGAAGGAGGAAGAATCAACCTCTAACCACCATTCCAAGAGAGTAAGGAAAGTTTCTTAATCTTAGTGAGGATAAACCCTTGTAAAGCATGATAGGAAGAACATGATATTGTGCATGGTGATTGAGATATATTAGGAAGTGGAAACTCACATGCTTGATGAATGAATACTTGAAATGAGAACCCTAGCATGCTATGGTCATATATGAACTTATGTCATGATAAGAAAATAGTGAGCATGATATTAGGCTTTTGGAGAAAGCATGATAATAATTTGGAAAACGGTTAAGTTATGAATGACAGGGTTGAGTTTTGGACAATGATTTATAATTAAAAGTGTGTGGATTAATCATAGAAATTGTTGGGAATGAATCAAAGTACGAAAGAGCCGAAAAAGATAAGTTTCGGACGAGGCATAATGTCATAGGTCAACGGCACCGAGCCACCAACTGCCGTCTCCAAACCGCCACCTAAGACCTAGGCTGGGAAGGTCTCGATTACTCTTGTATGATAAAACATAGATGAGCATTGAATCGAACGATCAAAGAACAATAGATGAGAATGATAAAACTTAGATCAAACATGCATTAGCATGCATTCACTTCTAGTTCGAAAACTTAGAGAGCGAGTATGAATTGTAAAGAATTTTGAATCAAGGTTGTGAAGTGCTAACAAAATGTGAACCAACATATCCCAAAGCTCGTAACTAGCTTGGAAGTTTGGTGGGCTTTATTTTGCTAAAAAGCTATAAATGTTTTCCTATTTCGAAAATGAAATGCTTGATTGAAAATGAATAAGGTCTCAATGTTTTGCATGACTATCTATCCTCTCATCAGTAGTATAGTACTGGGAGAGTTGTGATGATCGACGTTATTGATAATTATGATGTTGAATGATGATGGTTGATGAGGATCGGTGGCGATCAATTATGATGTGATATATTGTGCTGGTCGATCATACTAGCCTAAGGCTTACCACGATTTACGCACAACGGCTAGTGTGGGAGGCCTACTCATAGTCGGTTTTTGAATGATTAATGATTGAATGATAGATTGCATGGTTGTTATGCACGCAATTGAATAAAATGGTTTTTGCGATGATGAGCAGTATTTTGAAATAAAATCCTCATGATCTGCTTGACTGAACAGGCTCTCCATTCACGTTTTTACGTATGTATGATTTTGGGATTGTGTCCACTGAGTGCATTCATGTACTCAGTGCTGCATATCTTTCTAAATGTGCAGGTTGAGGAGCAGCAAGGTTGGTGATGACGTTGAGCATTGAAACTCTTTTTGATTAATTCAGAGCGTCAAGCTATGTATCGTCATATACATGGCGTAGAAACATTCTGCTACGTAACTCTTTTGAATCATTTATGTGTTGGTATGTAAACTTAAACTAATACTGCTTTTGAAAAATGGCTTATCTGAGTTAATTAAGTTAATGATCACATCTGTGGTACGTTCTCGTCTATCTTTGGTTGTGAATTGCTATACTCCTGTTGGTCCTTGAATTATTTGTTTCCCTTATATTGAGTTATCACTCGATGGGATCACGCCACCGGTTGTTATTTCACAAGGGTGAAAGTTGGGGTGTGATAGCTTCTCCTAGTATTTATATTTCGCTCAATGCAATGTGTGGTACCCCACAAGACCTCTATCGTCTACAACTCTTAACGACATGTAAAGTATTCGGAGCTCCTAGCATGAGTATCCAAGCTCTGGGATGACCCATTCCCAGAGGGTAGACTGCTTAGTCACAGCCACGCACGGCTTCTTTAATAACACCGTGCGTCTTGACGTGCAAGATAAAACTTACCAGCTGGACTTCTATATCATTTTTGTTATAATCAACTCCCTGAGGGAATTTCTATCTCCGCGGCTCCTTAAAGGCCTTCAAAAAGAACAACTGTGCACACCCGTAATGTCTCAGGGCACAAATTGACCAAATGCGCGAACTCAACTCATACCTTCCTATAGGTATAAGCTATTTCGTCCATCTCCAATGAAATATCTTGAGTTTCACCTCCTTAACTCGGGGCTGGCCACCACGGTAAAGGAATTGTCTGCAAAATATAGGCAGAAATTACGAACCAGACCTCACTTCGAGAAGTAGGTAGAATGTCATTTAAACGCATATTTTGTGCTCACTTTGTCTCTCGTAGATTTGTCTCCCCAAATCAATTAACTTGATTTGCAAAGACACGGGACTTTAGTTGAGGGCCAAAATATTCGTTCAATCTTAATAGTCGATCGCAAGGCTAAGATACCAACTTCGAGGACATTGCCTTGAATCCCAGCCAATCAGTCGACCACTCGAAGCCTCTCACATGCTCAGAGCTCACCTTTCGATGAATCAAGCACAAGCACCCTGTCTTGAAGGCCCACTCAGGACTCGAGTTCAGCTCAAACTACAAAACCTCGAAGCCTCTCTAGACCCAACCTCGAGATCCTAGGCGCGTGAGGCCCACGTGTTGGAAGGATCCAGAATGATTCCTTCCGCTGACTCATCATAGGAGAGAACGCATGACTCTAACTTTCCTAGTTGTATTTGCAGATTGACCCCTAAAGTATTTGTAAATAGGCCCCATAGATAGGAATTATTCAGATTCTCTCAATGTAACAATATAAAATAGTGCACTCACACCATGCACACACAATTCTATTCATGCAAGCCCACTGTATCACTCTGATCACCTTCTGCTCATTAAGCACCAACTTCTACTCATTCTCCTCAAGCTCAAAAGTGTCCGCTTGAGTGTTGTTTCTCATGGGCTCGCATGGTGCTACTGTGTCGAAGCCGTACGCCAGAGCAAATGGTATCTAGCTAACCTTCTCAACCCCCAAAAATCTGGAGGCCAACGGGCAAGCGGAGTCAACCAATAAGACCATCATAGAAATTCTCTTACGAAAGCTCGATAAACATAAATCAAAGTGGGTTTTGGAGCTGCCAGTTGTATTATGGTCCTATAGAACTACTCATCGGATGGACCTGACACAGTAGCGCCATGCGAGCTCATGGGAAACAACACTCAAGTGGAATCTTTCGAGCCTGAGCAGAATGATAAAATTTGACGCTCAATGAGCAGAAGGTGATCGGAGTGATACAGTGGGTTTGCGTAAATAGAATTGTATATGAATGGTGTGAGAGCACTATTTATACTATTACATTAAGAGAATCTGAATAATTCCTAATCTACTGGCCCCATTTACAAATACTCTAGGGGCCGATCAGCAAATACAGCCGGGGAAAGTTAGAGTCACGCGTTCTCCCCTGTGCTGAGTCAGCAAAAGGAATCATTCTGGATCCTTCCGGCACATGGGCTACGCGTGCTAGGAATTGAGGCCGGGTCCAGAGAGGCTTCGAAGCTTGTTGCTTGAACTAGATTCAAACCCTGAAAGGGCATTCGAGATGAGATGCTCGTGCTAGATTCATTAAGAGGAGAGCTTCGAGCATGTAAGAGGGTTTGAGAATTATGCTGACTGGCTGATGTTCGAGGTGATGCCCACAAAATTGATATCCTAGCCTTGTGATCAATGGTTGAAATTCAACAGATATTCTAGCCCTCAATAGTTTCCACAAGCCCCACTATGCAAATCCTAGAGAACGTCGAGCCCTTGTGCTTGATTGATACACTTGAGTAGTGGTCCTTGGACAGTTTTGTACAATTGGTCTTTGATCATAGTGATACGGCTTAGTTTTCTTCGAAGCTTGAGGGCTGCGATCTTATCGTTAGGAATGACTCCGTCCTTTATATATTTCTACATCTCTTTCCTCCAATCATTCGCATCCTTAGTTACTAATGCCACTGCACTATTTGGTTAGCCCTCCCTCATGGCGGGCCACTGCACGACTAACAACATTATGGATCTACTTTATTTGGTGATGGCATCACCTGCAAGGTCGGCGAGAGCATCTGCATGTGCGTCCAACTTCCTGGGAATGTGTGCCAAACTAGCATTCTCGAAATTCTGTAGCTCTTTCTTCAATAAATCAAGATACGACTGAAGTTTTGGACTTCTCAGTTGGAACTCTCCCGAAAGCTGCTTAACCACGAGCTATGAATCATTTTGCACGAACACACGTGAAACTTTGAATTTTTTGGGCCGGCCACAGTCGAAGTATCACGGCTTCATATTCTGCTTCATTGTTCATTGCCCTAAACAAAAATTGGAGGGATCTCTCGATGATTTCCCCTTGGGCAATTCCAAAACTAGTCCGATCCCACTCCTCTCCTAGATGCTCGTATGTCCACTATGGCTAATATGTGCTCGACGCACTTAATAGTTCCCGTTCAGCCTCAAGATAGAGATAGATTGAGAAATCCGCCACAAAATTGGTGAGGTTCTGAGACTTTATGACCGTGTGAGACTCAAACTCAAGCCCGTATCCTCCTAACTCCATAGCCCATTTCATCATCCACCCAGTCAAATCAGGTTTAGCAAGCAGCGACCGTAGAGGGAACGTGGTAACAACCTTAATGGGATAAGCCTCAAAGTATGGTCTTAACGTTCTCGAGGCATTGACTAGTGCAAGTAGAAGCTTCTTGAGAGCCGTGTACCGAGTTTCCGCACCAAACAACATTTTGCTAACGTAATATACTAGGTGTTGTCTCCCTTCATCTCACGAATGAGAACCCCGCTAACCGCCGACTTGGAGACCGCTAAATATAACAACAAAAGCTCCTCCGATGCGAGTTTTGACATTATGGAAAAGTTAGATAAATACCTTTTTAACTAATCAAAGCTTGAATCACAGGAGACCATCCACTCAAACTGTTCGGCTTTCTTTAATGCCTCGAAGAATGACTATGTCCTCTCCGAATATTTGGACACGAATCTGCTAAATGCTGCCGACCTTCATTTATTCGTTGAATCTTTTTTGCACTTGTAGGAGCCTTGAGGTTCCTGATAGCTTTGATTTGGTTTGGATCTGCTTCGATACCTCTCCAGGTTACTAGATAACCTATAAACTTCCCAGATGTAACTACAAAAATGCACTTTGTCGGGTTCAACTTCATGTTGTCCTTGTTGAGAATCTCAAAGGCCTCCCGAAGGTGAGCAAGCTGATCTTCTAGTCTCAGGATTTTACTAACATGTCGCCGATGTACACTTCCATAGTTTTTCCAATTTGCTCAACGAACATATGTTCATGAGCTTTTGATACGTTGACCCGATGTTCTTTGACCCAAATGGCATGACCCAGTAGCAATAAATCCCTTTGTTGGTCATGAACATGGTCTTTTCCTCATCCTCCTCATCCATCGAAATCTGATTATAGCCTGAGAAGCCATCCATGAATGAAATCATACCGTGGTCGGTCGATGCGTCGACTATCCTGTCTATATGCGGTAGCGGGAAAGGATTCTTCGGGCATGCTTTGTTGAGATCCATATAATCAACACAGACTCAATTCTTACAATTCTTTTTCTTTACTACCACAACATTGGATAACCGTTCTGGGTATTTGACCTCCCAGATCGCGTGGATCTTAAGGAGTCTATCTATATCCTCGTCCACGCTTGATTCTTTTAAGGGACAAACCAATGTCGTTTCTGCTTAACTGGTTTGAAGGTTGGATCAACCTTGAGCTTAAGAATTGTGATGCTGGGGTCGATCCCCGTCACATCCTCGTGTGACCAGGCGAAGGTCTTTCTCTCACCCGTGAGAAAATTGATGAGCTGCCTCCTTAGATCTGAGGCTAGATGCACTTCGATGAATGTTTCCTGGGTCAGATCCTGTGAATATATTGAGATTTCCTCCACATCTTCCTCCCCAGCCGTATCTAGTGGATTGAGCTTGGATTCAGCCATAGACGGAGCCAGAATCGTTGGATCTGAAAGATCTGGAACGATATCCATCGCCTTGGCCATACGACTAAAATAAGTGATAGTAAACTGGAGATTACGGGAACAACTTCTGATTAGTTTCGCCACCTAGAGCCCCATGGTCGGCACCAATTTGTTGACGTTCATTTTTTATCGGAATCGATTTGAGGTTCTAGGTTTGATTGTAAACGGACGCCCTCACTTTCAGAAAGGTTTATAGTCCCCCGGAACGGACTGGCTAGTATTTTATATAGATAAAAAGGTGAATTACAGAGATTTTCTGATGATCGATGTTAGAAAAGTTACAGAAAATGAGCTATTTGCTAAAGGACGTATATGAGCTACAGGATGAAAGTAAGTGTTGTATATGTGTGTAATGTGTGATTGTAGCTGACTCATCACCTATTTATAAAAGGCCAAATCTAACTAATTTCTAAGCTAAGGACTAGATCAAAAATAACCAGGGGCAATCTGCAAAATGAATGGAATTTGTTGGAGTCACGCTTTAAGTGCCTTCATGTGCGTGCGCAAGCGTGTGATCAGAATCGTGCATATTTTGTGAGAGAGACCGAGGGTTTTGGGCTGACGAGCATCAAAGGTACAGACTACTCCATGGTCTTTGTTACTCCTATGCTTGTGGATCTCGGGCTTTTTTCAGTGTCAAACAACTGTTGCTCGAGGTCTTTTCTGCCTTAGTCCGACTTTGGCTTTTAGTTTCGAGTGTTTTGAGCAATCGACATCCCATTTCAATGGTCCTGAATTTGACCCTCACTGTTCTCTTCCCTGGGCACGTGTTCGACTTCCACCCTGTAGAATTGCAGAGCTTAGGTTTTGACTAACCGAAGATATGGCTTAATCTGCGGCTTTTTTACTTGAATTCACCATTAAAGTGGTTCGCCACCACTTGCGAGTCACTTTTTACCCTTAAAACTTTAGCTTTAGTTCATGGGCTAATTCTATCCCAGCATGTAAAGCCTCGTATTCCGCTTTGTTGTTTATGGTTTTGAAGCGGAACTCTTTTGAATACCGTCCCAGACGGGCTAGTGAGTATGATTTAGCCCCACTTTCTCTGAGGTTGCTTACTCCATCTACATATAGTGTCGAAGGCTTAGTGGGGTCATCCTCGACTCCGGCAATTTTTTTCTTGGCTTCTAACTGAAGGCTCGTGGAGAACTCGGCTAAGAAATCGACGAGCACTTGTGACTTGATAGCCGTCCGAGGCTCATATGTCAAACCAAAGCCACTCAGTTCTATGGCACATTTCATAAGCCTCCCGTGAGCGGGTACGAACTGACCACTCTGATGGAATGTGCTTCGAAGAAGGGCCTCAATTTTCCAGACGAAGGCACCAATGCTAGTACTAACTTTTTGAGGGCGGTGTATTGGGTTTCAACGTCGAGCAAAGATTGGCTGACGTAGTAGATGGGATGTTGCAAGCCTTTCTTTTCTCTTACCAATGTAGTTGTGAGTGTCTAGTCGGACACTGACAATTACAGGGGAAGCTCCCCTCCTGATTCCAGCTTCGACATTAGCGGCGAATTCCTCATGTATTCTTTTAGGTCTTCTGATGCATTAGTGCATTTGTCCGTCCTTTGGAATTGTGTACCCTTCCTTATTATCGTGAAGAAAGGTTGTGTCCTTTTCGAGTACCTTGAGATGAATATGCTTAGAGCCACCAATTTCCCAGTAAGCCTTTGGACCTCCTTAACCAAAGTAGGGGATTTGATTCCTTCAAGTGCTTTAATTTGTAGGGGGTCTGCTTTGATGCCTTGTATCGTGACCAGGTATCCCAGAAATTTTCCAGAGGAGATACCAAAGGACCATTTCACTGGATTTAGCTTCAGGTTTAAATTTATCTAAAATGTCGAGCGCAGCTCCCAGGTGAAAGCATCCATAAAGCTAAGCATTTCGTGTCCATCGGTCGCATTAACTATTACAGCGATATGTTGGCGAGGGAACGGGGCCTTTAGACATGCTTTCTTTAGGTTCATCTAATCAACATGAACCTTGTTTTTGCTATTTTTCTTTTTGACAACCACGCAGTTGGACAGCCAATCAGGGTAGTTGACATCTCGAATCGATCGTGTCCCTAACTACTCGTCTACATTGGAGTCTATGGCCTAATTCTTCTCCTAAAAAAACTTTTTTCTCTTTTGGTGAACTGGCTTAAAAGAGGGGTCTGCGTTCAACCTGTGTGTAATTTCGGACAAATCAATCCAGTCATCTCAATATGAGACCAAGTAAAAGTCAATCTCCTCACAGTGAGAAACCAAATGAGTTTGACCTTGTGCTTGACTTCGAGCTCTATCCTTATGAATGTTTTTTCTTTCAGCGTGTTCAGGATCGATGCTTACCTCTTCGAGCTCTACGTCCTGTTGTACTTTCTTAGCAGGCTCACCTAACTCCTTCAAGTTAGTCACGTATTAGCTCTGGGCTCGCTCTTGCTCCCTTCGGATTGATTGGTTCCCTAAGGTGTCGGGAACTTAATTACTTGGTGTTAAGTGAATGGGATGTCTTTCATTGCATGGATCCAAGGTCATCCCACGATCATGTTGTGGAAAGATAGAGCATTGACCACCTGGAATACCGTCATCATCTTGATTCCTCCTACATATATTGAGAGTTTGATTTCTACCTTCGTCCAGAGTTTTTCATCGGGGGTCAGAATGAACTGCAAATTACCCAAGGTGCACTCGAAGCATGCTAAAAAGAGCTGGAGGAGACAAAGGCACAGCTCGAAGCTGCACGCCGCGGGGAAGGGATCGACCTTGTATCAATCTTTCTATCTAACATGGTCGTGGTCCTTCAGCAAGCTATGGTCTCCGTGATCAAGGTTGCTGCATTACATGTGTTGAAAGATAAGTACCCTGAGCAAGATTCCTCATTCGTATTGAGAACCTAGATGTCGAATTCATTGATGATGAGAAATCCAAGCCCAAGGATATATCCATGCAGTGTGCTATAATCGACCTCGACTCGGATGTTCCTGATAAAGACCGAAGTTAACTATAGGCTTCCCTTTCTTTCATATATGTCGCATCTTGTATATACTCGAAGGATATTTGATTGTTTTTCATAATGGAATACTTTCTTGTTTATATTTGTGTTGATCGTTAGTCTCTTCGAAAACACATTGCATGTGATTATACTTCAAAAAATATTCTAAACGTTACGCATTCCAAAATTTCATAAAATCTGAAGGGAACTGTACAAGTACAATCTATTTTGAACTCTCAAATATAAATCGATAATATTTCATAAAAAGAGAGAAGGTATTGATAATGTAGGCGGCTTCAAAATAGGAGAGGGTATGAGGCGTACCCTTCAGTCGGTCTTTGAGAAGCGAGGCTCTTTGAGGTTAATCTGGTGAGCAGGCGATTTCCAGTTCATCCTTCACGGTTTGGACTCCCCATGGAATTGGAAGCTTGAGCACTTGGTGGAAAGTGAAGGGAACTGCCTTCAGCTCGTGGAACCACGGCGCCACAAGATCGCATTGTAGGTCGAAGAGGCTTTGACCACTTGAAAGCTGACTTAGTGGGTGAGGCCTCCCATGTACACTGGGATTTCAATCTCCCCCAGCTTTGTCAACCTTTTGCTGCTGAAGCCAACGAGGGTGGTTGCTTTTAGCTTGAGTTCTCTACCCAACTCACCCATTATTTTGAGACATGCCAAAAATAGAATGTTGGTGGAGCTCCCATTATCGATCAGGATCCTTTCTAGCTTGAAGAGGACCGCCACCATACTGACCACGAGTGCATCGTGGTGGGGGAAGGTGACAGTTGCATCCTCTGTAGCTAAGAATGTGACTGACAACTTTTTGTATTCCCTCAGCTCCAACCTTGAACCCCATAATAGCAGCTCGAACCACCCTATGCCTTACGGCAGTGACTCTTGGCCGTGCTCGAGATGATTTTACTGACATCCGACCCTCCGGTAATGCAATGGATCACCCAGTCAATCTGGGAAGGTGGAGGTGGTCCCTCTAGAAGTGTGAGTTGAGCATGTGGAGAGGGGGGTAAAGTGGTGTTGGAGCGCCCTGCTAGTTCTGTGCTTGATACCCAGCTCCTAGCTTCCCTTTCCTCAACATATCTTGGACCTCTCTCTTCATGACCTCGCACTCCTCCGTCGAGTGTCCACGAATGAGCACATCACCCTCGAAGTCTCTTCTAATCTCGTGCGGTGGTGTCACAGAGACATGCACTAGGTTTATCCTTATTTCCATCCATGAATCTCCAGTCAGCATCCTCTCCGCGCATCGGCTGGTCATCCCCTCAGAGCTGCTGATGCTCAGGGTTCATTTTCTCCTCCATCGTTGGATCTCGACGGGGATCCATCTCCACACAGTCTTCGAACTACTGATCGAACAAATCTTGGCTTAGCGTGTCATGGTGCAGATGAGCCTCCTCGCTGTCGGTGTGCTGGAATAGACTTCGCGCCGGGAGTTGATCGCTCATTGGCGGTGGTGCTTTGCAACTCTCCTAAGTTCGTTGGAGCTCGGATTGAAGAGATTGGATTTCTCTTGCATGCTCCTCTCGCATCCTATGTATTTGCGATAGGGAGTTTCTGGATGGTGCTACCCTCTCCGAATTCTGGGGTAGT